>JAXDDX010000006.1:4370000-4462500 GCA_034670405.1 Hoplostethus atlanticus | reverse complement strand
CTTCCATTTATAATCACATGGGACAAAGATAATCTTAACCCAGACAGTGTACAGTTGAGTGGACAATGTGACATGCTCAGGTTCTGCCAACAACACCTGTTCAGCCAGGTGGACACTGCTAGCAACACAAGGAGGGGAGGCTGGGGAGAGGGAGGGGGGGAGCAAAGCAGGGAGGGGAGGAGAATGAGTGAGAAAGCGAGCAAGAGAAGAGTGAGAGAATATGAGATTGGAGTGTCGTCTATCCCAAAGCACTTTTATTTTCTCATCCATTGCTGTTCATCTTCGACACCATGGCCTTCCATATCACTCCACAGGGTGCACATGAACACAGACTTGAGATCAGTTATGCAACCTTGGGAGCATGCTCTACAACGGCTAGGTTTCCACAGAAAACAAAAAGAAATGGACATTTAACTCCACGAGACACAGATCTGATGGCTGATTCATGTTAAACCTGCAATGAAACTAAACATTAAAGTCAACCAAGGTTGAAATCAGATTGTCAGTTTCCACGGTAACCAGCTTTGACCTTAGCCACTGACAACACAACACAAAAGCCGTTTTTGAAGGCAATTAATACCATCATCCAGAGAGAGCATGACCTCCGTGGAAACAAACACCCAGATTAGGACCCGTCTTCCTCTGCACACAGCCTGTCTGCTGCTGCCCAGTGTTTACATGCTATGTGGGTAATGTCTGAATACGCTCATTAGCAAGCTAATTGCACTTTGGTTATGTGAGACAGAGGCACATGAATGCATGCACAGATGCATGCATCCACACACACACACACACACACACACACACATCTCAATCACAGGAGATGCTGGGTATACGCCTACACGGGACTCAAAAACTTGGGCATACATAAAAAAAAATTAGGGAGTGCCATTTTTAACTGAAAAATTGGCAATGCTGTAAAATCATCACAATTTTACATGGGATATGGGAAAATACATCAATACAAATGATGTACATAGAATGCCAAACAATCACATATATTAATAACATATATCACTTATACCATCAGTTGTTGACACGGCTTCCTACCATCTCCCCTCTAAACCATAGAGAATCCAGGCTGTCAAGTTCAATCTGGCGAGTAGGGCCATGCCGTCCATGAGCTTTGTACTCATGTTCACTTTAGATCTGAGTGTTGGGAAATGTAAGCTTCAATTTCTCTTTATAATAGGAGGATCTGTCAGAGAGCATCTTTCTCTTGCCCTGGCTAAAGTAATGAAGTGAAACAAGTCTGCCTGATGCACGACTCCAAGACTCCTCACAGCAACACGGTGATCAGATCCGGAAGGCTTGCCCGCAGTAATTGACCGTGTCTGTCCGGCAGTCGGCGCTTGTGAGAGGAAGGGGATTTGGTTTTACCCAGTTTTGAGGTAAACAAAGTCAAGCTGACATTTCATTGGCCAGAACAGAACAGATAACAGGAGAGGAGTTGCCATGCTCAATTATTCAAAGTAACAACAACAAAGACAATGGTTTGCAGGCGCAGCAGCAGGGACCTATATTTAATTTCGCACAATTTCAATTTTGAGTCCAGATGATTTCTTATACAATTCCATTGCTTTCCAATTTCTGTACTTTCTGAGTACTTCATGCCTATTACCATTTTAAAATATCAACATAACATTACTAGCCTGCCAACACACAATATCACTACGTTGTCAGGAGGCCTCTTAACACCAATTTTTAAAATATTTTTCCAAATTAAATGTAATATTTACACAGTTCTCCATGTAATGAGTAGGACACCAAGAAAAAAGCACATTCCATTATTTCAAAAATTGCATCAGCATTATTAATTTTTTTATTATTTTTTTCTTACTTTTTTGAGAAGTAAGGCTTTCATCTGACAGCAGACAGAGTTGAGTAAACCCGTGGCTTTAGCCATCACAGTAACAGTGCAGGAGTCTGATACTGTTGAACAGTCCAGACCCCACTCATTAAAGCAGCACAAAAGACTAATCACATCTGCAGCGCTTTGATTTACACGCAATTAAAGTTTCATGTGAACCCAGATAAACCAGAGAGGAGGAGGAGGAGGAGGAGGAGGAGGAGGAGAGGAGAGGAGAGGAGAGGAGAGGAGAGACAGACTGGCAGAGGAGGTGAGGGGAGGGAAAAGAGGATAGGGGGAAAATAAGTAGGGGGGCAATGGTGCTGGGGAGTCAGGAGATAAGGAGTTGGGATGAGGAGAGGCGTGTCATGGGATACAGAGGAGAGGAAATGAGAGAAAAGATGAGAGACCAGCAGAGAACAGAGCAGATGTGTACCAGCAATCAGGCACAAAAAGAAAGAGGTGGAAAGATGAGAGGAGGGGAGGGAGAGTGGATGAGGAGAGGAGAGGAGAGGAGAGGAGAGAGGAGAGGAGAGGCAAGCCATCATTTGGCAGGAGAAGTGATGACACAGCACATCCATCTCAGTGGCAGGTACCTGCTGTTGCTCCTTTATGTTCAGAGGACACAAATAACAGAGAGAGAGAGAGAGAGAGAGAGAGAGAGAGAGAGCTCTGCACCAACAGGCAGGCTGCTAAATGTCATTGATTCCCTCGACCCAGAAATATTACGGTCTTTACAAATAAAAGTCTTTACACAGATAAAACGTTCATCAGTCTATTTCCATGTCAGCAATCATTAAGACCAGACGCCTTTGAAATGTGATTTGGCTGAAGACTCTTCACATGATAATGTAATTACATCCATGATGCTCATCTCATTGGACAGTATTGATTATAGATTATATGATCTACAGCAGTAATAAACCCTCTAGCTGGTCTGGCATTGCATGCTCCTTTGACAGTGACACTCACAACGCTATTCACAACTTATATGACATGGATATATATCAAAAACAAATTGTACTTGGGTTTGGTTATATTATTTTTCCTTCCTTCCATTCATCCTTCCTTCCTTCCTTCCTTCCTTCCTTCCTTCCTTCTTTCCTTCATTCAATTTCTTTGGAGCTGGAGCTGAAAATATCATCTTCCTCCTGTCTTCCTCAGCTGTTATATTTGGTGATGTAACCTTATGGTCAGTAATTCAGTAATCGTAGCCCGCGGCCGGTTGATATTTCCATTTGAAGGCAAGGTAATGTGATGGATGAGGAACAAACCAGTCAAGTACAAGATGATGTGTCAAGAGCTGCTGGGATTTATCCATCATACTAACCAGTCACATAATTCAGCACGCAATGAAAATATACAACAACTCACACACACACACACACACAATAGGTGACGTGTGATCATTAACGCCCCGCCCAACAGACAAAGGTTTCCAGGCGAGTTCGCTGGAAGGTCGGGCAGAAAATAGCAACCCTGAATGTAACGGGGGGAAGAGAGAGAGAATGAACGAGAGAGGAGAGGAGAGGAGAGGAGAGGAGAGGGGGATGGTGCAACAATAATGAAAGCAATAAAAGGAAGCCCATTTTCCCAGATCTGATCCATGCCTCAGCCCAGCAGGGCGTGTGTGTGTGTGTGTGTGTGTGTATGCCCCCACTGAGCTGTTAGATGAGTCCAAATGAGTCATATCATCTTATCAATCTCCCACATACAGTCATCGTTCTGTTTCTTTTCTTCGGTTGTTTGTGTACGTGTGTGTGTGTGTGTGTGTGTGTGTGTGTGTGTGTGTGTGTGTGTGTGTGCAGCTCTCGGGTAAATAATACAGAACAGAATTGTAAAATTGTATACTCCCACACAAGTCCACACACTGAATAACTTAACACTAAAACATTCAGTCAGAGCCCTTTGTCACAAACACGACATGATGCTACAGATTACTGCTACAGATACAGCACACACACACACACACACACACACACACACACACACACACACACACACACACACACACCTCTCTTTCTCTCAGGCTCTGACTCACTCATTTTGCTAAACAGAAACATTACTTAAATAAAGAAGACTTTAAGAAGACTCAGGACAGGAGCTTACCAAAGCATGTTTCTGTTACTGCTGTGATGGACGAGGCTCCAAATTCTTGTAGCCATAATGATGTGCTATCTTTTCAGAATAAAATGCACCCTACTCATGGGTGAAATTGCTGTTTACCCCCCTCACTGACAGGTGCTACTGGCTTGGTAGGCAGTAGATGATGCCCTGCATGTATGGATCAACAGCTGGAGGCACTCTAGGGAACCCACACACTCCCACATTACATCCCCCCCAGGCTCTCTCGCCTCGTACCAACATGCACACGCACGCACACACACACACACACACACACACACACACACTATTCCTCTTACCCTCCCTCCTTACTCCCTTTTTTTATAGAGTATTACACAGCCATCATTCTCTCCTTTCCACTCTCTCTGTCACACACACACACACACACACACACACACACACACACACATACACACACACACTCTTC
The DNA here is from genome assembly GCA_034670405.1 of Hoplostethus atlanticus. Taxonomy (NCBI): domain Eukaryota; kingdom Metazoa; phylum Chordata; class Actinopteri; order Trachichthyiformes; family Trachichthyidae; genus Hoplostethus; species Hoplostethus atlanticus. Next base: position 4,458,100 of record JAXDDX010000006.1, on the reverse strand, counting down.
CTGTTTAAAAATGTAATAATCTCCTCTCGTCTCTTCACTCTCTCTCTTTTGTGAGATTGTCTATATTATTAACAATGTATTTATTGTCTGATCTGCCATGTTGTATTATATTGTATGTTCTTAGTTTCTGTTCTTCTAATTGTTCTAGTGTATATAGTATAGCACAGTATAGTTTAGTATAGCTGATAGTGTATACTGTATAGTTTCAGTATAATGTTGTTTTTATAGCAGTGTATATAGTATCTATCTTTCTATCTATCTTACTTAGATTTAGTTATCTTTACGTACTCAATGAAGTGATTCTGCTCTGTCTAACTAAATGTACTGCTGTCGTCTCTGCCAGGTCTCCCTTGGGAAAAAGATCCTTCATTTGATTGTTCAAACGAAGGATCCTTTTCCCGGGAGAGATAAATAAAGCTTGATTTAAAGAAACAATATACTCACATACTGATACACAGATTACCCACGTGAACTTTCTGTCTCTCTCTCTCTCGATAAAGAAGAAAAAAAAGTAGTCTTGACTTACAAGAGTTCCTCTGGCTTCCGTCTGTTGCTCCCGGGGAGGTGGACATCCCAGCAGGGTGCTTTTTGCCCTCACAAGATAACCAACGGGGGGGTGGGGAACAAAACAGCACGACGGTAGCACACCAGAAACTCCACCGATCACAACATTACCTGCCCGCCGCGCATCCTCACTCTGCCTCTCACTCGACGCACATGCTCCTATACAAGATGATCCACGAATGATCACACACACATTCTCAGATCCACACACACACACACACACACAGACGCACACAGACACTCACACACTCACACATACACCTGGAGGCTGAGCGTTCTCCAGAAGCAGTTTTTCCAGACCCGCAAAAACACACACACACACGTGTGTGTATGTTGTGAGTGTATGGATCGGCGCTGCACCAGTATGTAGCTCCGGTGTGGAGGCTGCTCAGGCTGACAGTGGGGAGAGAAGAGAGGAGAAGAGAGGAGAGGAGAGGAGAGGAGAGGAGAGGAGCGTACCACTGGCTGCCTCTGAGCAAGAGGGGGGGGGGGGTGGGGGGGGGGGTGTTGGACTGGAGGAGAGAGGAGAGGATGAAGAGGGGGAAGGAGGGAGGGCGTGTGCATAGGGGGGAAGGGAAATGAGGAGCAAGGATGATTGTGTGTGAAGAAAGAAAGAAAGAAAGAAAGAAAGAAAAATGAGAGATAGATAATGAGGAAGTGAGACATAAAGAAAGAGGAGAGAGATTGAGAATCTCTAGTATGATCCATCTTGTCAGCTCTGATCTCATCAAAGTTTGTAATACAACCCCCTCCCCTTAGCTATTGCTACGTACAGGGCTCTGTGTGTGTGTGTGTGTGTGTGTGTGTGTGTGTGCATGTTCCATAACCCATACACACATTTGCCTCTGACCTTTGAACATGCGCACAAGCCTCTCGACCCGCTCTACAGTACGCGACGGTCTGGAGGAGCGAGCTGCTTGGAGGAGGTGTACCTAATAAATTGGCTACAGAGTTGTCAAGGCCATGAACCAGGACTGGGAGAGATACATGGAAAGAGAATCGGGATCAGAAGGTCCCGTTCTCTTTCTTGTCTTGCTCTCTCTCTCTCACACACACACTAATCACATAGTCAAAAAAGAAACCCACTCCCTCTGCCTCCGGGGACCTAAAGGGAGGGGGGGGTAATAATCCTCCTCATTATGGTGCTGTGAAGAGCGTCACAGTTCCACCTAGCTGTCTCCTTCCCTCACGTCCTTCAATAACTCCGCCCCTCTTTTCTCTCCTTCTGAGACGGCCTTTCTTTTCCAATACATGTTAGCTGCAATTGATGGAAACCAAGAAAGACACATTTCTTGTTTCAAATGTGGGTTCTGGTTTACAGCTCTTTTCTCTTGACTTCCAGTGGTGTTTCAAATCGTTCCCTACTTTGGGAGTGCATGTTATGTATTGCAATAATGTATAAGTATATATACTCAAGTATATATAATCAATACAGTAGAATAGTAACATATAAAAAAACATTCATTCATTCAAAATAGACCCAAAGAAAACAGTTCTGCAATCACACAGCATATGACCTAAGAGTCACTGAATGGTAGTGAGTCATTCTGGAAAGAACTTAAACCCTCAAGCTTAGACACACATCCAAATGCACACACACACACACACACACACACACACACACACACACACTAAATCCTCATAATGTCAACTCCAGCCTTCATCCTCATGACACACCAAAGCCCAGAAGGGCTATTCTGTAAAAAAACAAGATACAAACACCAGCAGCCACGATCAATAGCACACGGATACAGCTGCAGAGAAGCAGCACCCCAGGGAGCCAATGGAAACATCGTAAGCTCCTTAATTAGCTATGGGTGATTATGACTGCGCCACAGAACGAGCCGTGGGTGAGAAGTGCACAACTGGACTTTAGCATGGGCGCATGGACCATGACATCATACAAGACAAACTATAATAGTTAGGGGTCCTCCGTTCTGATTGGCTGAGGCCTCTGAAGCCATTGGGAAATGCTTGATTACAGTTTTTTTCGATTGCTTTGACTCAATTTGCACAACAGATTTTCAATGTGCAAAACTCTAAATGCAAAGTGCCAAACTGACTTTCAAAATTCATACTCTAAGACACTACATCCTATGCTGACATACAAAGTGCAAAACTCTAAATCATCTGCTCCATCCTCAGAGTACAGCCACCTAACATTACAACAATGTTCAAATGCTTATTACTACAAACGCAGGCTCACTGAATCAGTTCATCAGGTGTTTGTAGCCATGTCTCATTACTTCCAGCAACCTTGCCCAGGTGAGTAGCATTGCAACACAATTGATAATCTCTTCACCAAAACATAAAAGGCTGCTTAGAAACCTGGATGGCAGTTTCTGACAACATGGAGCCGATGAGGCCGACTCTGTGGCCAAATGCAGCAGAGAGGCAAAATGCTGCTTAAGCACTGAAATGCATTTGTTTTGTTTTTTGTTACTGTAATTTTTGCTTTTACTGTTGTTTTTGTTTTTACTGTAAAATGCAGTTGAGTTTACTGCATTACTGTATGATTTCTTTCATATACAGTAATCTACTGTAATCTAATATTTTGTTTGTCTTCCATAAAAACACAAGCTATATATATATATACCTCAGTCTATCACAGGGGATGCTTGCTGTACTTCATTTGTAGTACTTATGAGGAAATGACCCTTGCATAGTCTTTTTTGATGACAATTATTTAGTGTTTGACCGCATTATTTGATAATGGCCATTGTATTTGAAAATGCACCAATGATTAAACTTCAACGATGAACATATCCAATGTTCTGGTGCTATGATAAACCTTTGCATATAATATTCTCTCATTTGACACTGGTATTTATATTTTGCATGCTATATTAGATTTTGAACCCAAAATGAGCAGTATAGCATTCTGTGTTAAGAGTTTTGCACATTGAAACTCTGTTGTGCAAATTGAGTCAAAGCAATCGAAAAAAACTGTAACAAATGTGTCTGCAGTTTACAGTTCATTTCATAATGTGCTAACCATAAAAACCACCACTCATACTACAACTTAAAGTGTGTGTTGCTTAGCAACTACTTTGTTTAGCTACTGTTCAAGAATTATATTTCTTGGCAGAAAATAAACCTTTAATTATTACTATTTAATTACTATTTATCATTATTATTATTATTATTATTATTATTATTTAATACAGTGGTGTATTACCGCCATTTTATAAAAACAATAATACTCCACTTGATGCCGTGCTTCACATCATGTCTAACAACCCTACACTGTAAATACAATTCAATACATCACCAACATCTGACTGTATAGAAACTTAAAACGTACCCGTCAAAAACAGGGCTCACAGATTTACATTACTTGCTGCTGTCTGAAATACGTTGTTTTTCAATTCAAGATTTTTACTATTTTTACTGTCTGAAACCTGCAGAAACAAGTCCAGGTTACTCCAGGTTAATATTACTACTATTGATGTATACTAATGTTACTATTAGTGAATATTGTGGCTATGTATAAATACATTATTTACAGTGGTGAATGCCACAGAGAGTTGGTAATGGATTGTCAATAGTCTCTTGAGATGTGGTTGCATGGGAAATACAATAAAGGAACATTACAAAGCTTTTAGCTCCAGGCTACGGGACAAAGCCAACACCTCTTCACCATGGCACATGGCACCCACCTCCCACACATATCGTCTTTTGAAATAGATGAACCGTGAGTCTTTGTCTTCCTGTGAATCATACCAAAGTTATCATTGTATTCCTCCCAACTACAACTTTCAATAAAAGACTGTGAGACGAAAGAGATCACAGCTTACTTCCAAATACCTTTTCTCCCTAGAGTCCCTGACCAGTGGTGCCTGATTATTGATAGTGCCTTGAGCACTATCAATAATGCTAATGCTAATGCTAACCAGTGCATGGCAATGAGCCTTCAGCCAGACAGGAAGTGGGTGGCTAATGAATGATTCATCAGCGGTGGGACCGGATTCGACCTCAGAGCGCTTTTGCTAGTCTAACGAGTGAGCCTTTGGATTCATCAGACGCTTGTTTTCTACATCAAACCGCAGAGCTAGGTGAGAAATCCGACTGCAATAATTCCCATTACTGAGGGGAATTTGTAAAATGAAACAACTGAACCATTTTTAGACTAGACAGCAGAGGTGTGCTGTGCTTAAACTGATAGGAATCGTTTTCTGCTGTGTCTGACAATTATGAGTAAAGAGGGAAGCTAATTTCCCAGGAGACCAACCTTTCATATTTGCTCATTTAGCGGTCTGAGATGGATCGCACCATCCAGTACCATATTAAACCATTTACTGTGCAGCGGGGCTGGGGATTGGACCCTTGACATATGAACTGAGAGCAGCTGTACCTTATTACACAGGGGCAGATAACCAGACTGATCAAAATGTTCCACTAGTCCCAAAGTTAACATGTATATAGTACAGTATATAGCAGTTAAGTAGTATGAAAGAATAGGACATATAGTATAAATTGCTATGAAAGACGACAAAGAATGCCAACATTGTTACAACCCTTATACGTGGCCCACCCACGTAAAGTACAGTGTGAGTCACATCCCATAACCTCTCATTCCTAACTCCTCATAATAATTCCTAGCACATCTCTGTTACAGGATCATTCTGCGGTCATGGGAATATAGATGAGTCAATATGGCTCTTGGTTGCTTGCTTCTTGCTTGTTGGTGGTCTGAATCTTATATTCTGTTGTTGAATGTATTTGCTGTCAGCTAAATGCCTAAAATGTAAAATGAATTTCTTTGCAACTATTCAAAGCACTAACCCTTAACCACTCTTCAGCATTTATTGTAAACACTGAACAACATGGCTGAAAGGTTCACATTTTCCCTCTCCGTTTTTTAATTTCTGATTTAAATTGTCAGCTTCCACACGGCCCCTCTCTGATCCAGACAGTGACATGGCTTTAATAGCCGAGTTATTAAGCAACTTTCAACATTGTTTGGCAGTTAATGAGGTTTTGCAACCGTCTGCGACAACTCATATTATCTGTCGGGGCCAGCATACAAAGTAGGCACAAAATGGCAGATGCGTGCACACCCACACACCCTGAGATATATGTACCTAAATAGGAAGGCAAGCAAGCATTTTCTCTCCCTCTCTCTCTCTCTCTCTCTCTCTCTCTGTTTCTATCTTTCCTGCCAACACACACACAGAGCACTTCACCATTTGAGTGCATTTTCACTTTTTCCCTCACTTCCTGGGCATTCAGTTGTGTGCAGCAAGTCCTTTGAAATGTGTTGCATTTGACACTTAGAATGAGGCAGAGGCCTCAAGTGACAAAATGAAAATGAGCAAAGACACAAACGTACAGTTGCCCAGGAAACGGACAGTCTGCAGTCTAACGGTGTGTAGTCTACACACTGAAACATGGGAACATGACCGTGCCTGACCTACGCTTTTAAACCTGTGTGTCTGAAGATGTTTGTCTGTAGTCCCAATGCTCCACGACTGAAAGGCCAGAGAGTGGGACAGGACTTTTCTCCTTCCGTCCTATTATTGATGTCACATAATGGCAGATTGCCTTGGGAGCTGATCCACTCTGCCCTCTCACTGTCTCACTCAGGAAGGAAGTAAAGAGAAAGTTCATCCCTCCCAGTACTTAAGGGGGGGCAGCAGTGATTAATCAATCTTTTCATTAATGAAGAAGGATCTTTGGCATTGATCTTACAGATGTGCCAAGTACCAGTCTTTACATGGTGGCCACTGAGGAGCTGGTTGAGTGCCTTGCTTAAGAGCGTCTTGATAGTAGTTGTTGAGGGAGAGGAGAGCATTGCTCATTCACCTTCCCCACCCACATTTTCCCTTTTGGTACTGGGAATTGAACCAGCAACCTTCTGGTCAAAAGCTTCTTCTAACTTCTCTAACCCCTTGGCCATTATTGGACAATACTTTTTTTGTATAATACATAATATTGGGCCATTGGAAAGCCACTCCTTCCCCATACACCTTGAGCTTCAATTTTGCTTCATGGTTCACCTGCCCTTGGTACTGATCAGACCTTCGCTATACAGTTACACTGCATCACCATTCAAAGCAACAACATGATGAAAGATTTTAATTCCCAAAGTCCACTCCATTGATCTAAACATCAAGAGGCTAATGGAAAAGCTGGTGGCGCTTGCTTAAGAAGGTAATAGCTGTAAATCAGCAGTGTCAGCTTGAAAGTTAGGGAAGTGAGCTTATGACCAGACAGTCACCGCTTTAACTCCCCAGACTGGCTGGGTATCTCTGGGTGCAGAAAGTGGATGAATGACACTCTGCTCTCCCTCAACAATTACCATTGAGTTGCCCTTGAACCAGGCATTTAAGCATCCCTAATACCTCCAGTGGAGCTGCTGGCTAACCGTAGAAGGCTGTGGTTGCAGTGGGTTGCTCCCTGGTGTGAAGTTTTAAACCAGAAATCTCACTACTCAAACAAATTATTATTTATTTTGACAGCGTGGGCCTTAGACAGCCTTGATCATATCTGTATACATTTTCATATTGTTAACATTTGATAGTTAATCAGGTGTCAACAGGTGGGTGTTACTTACAGCTACTTACAGCTGCCCAAGAGTATCCAGCATCAAGATTGACCTTGATGGATTCTAGGTAGTCACTAGCAATTTTATGAGAGGGACAAATGAATAATAGTCTTACAAAATAAATCAGAATCTACTGTATATACATAGCAAGTGTGAATTAGTTCTATTTCCATTGATAATACAAATCAATTGGCACCATTGTCATATGAGCAAAAATGCACTTTATTTTCCTGAAGTTGTCAGCAGTTATTTCTTGTGTCCTTTGTTGACCAGTGAATGAATTGCACATGGCCAGATGGATAATAAATGATTAATCATTGAGGATACAAGTGATTAATAATCAGAGTTGAGGAGTACAGCAGAGCCTCATTATGACGCTGACTTCATTGTAGTTTTATAGCCAGGAAACGTCACGGGTCACCGGGCTGTGAAAACGATGCTCAGTGATGGTGAAGGTTTTTGATAATAATCAGGTCAGCTCAATGTTATATAAACTGCAGTAAGTATTGTAAGAGCAAGCATTCATAGAGCCCAGTTACAATACAGGGTAAATTACTGTCATTTTTAATTTGGGCATCATTATATCGTTGACAACATCTGGCAGCCAATAATTAAATACTCTCTTTACTGATTAGATCCGTTCTCTCCACCGGCTCCCTGTAGCAGCTCACATCCAGTTTAATACCCTGGTGCTAGCCTAGGGCAGTGGAAGGAACAGCTCCTTCTTACCTCCAGGCTATGGTCAAGCCTTACACCCCCGCCCGGCCTCTTCGCTCTGCTGCCTCGAGGTGACTGGTTGCCCCATCGCTCAAGAGGTCCCTGGGGGCGATCTACATGGTCACGGCTCTTCTCTGTCCTGGCCCCTCAGTGGTGGAATGAACTCCCCATCTTCCGCCGCAGGCTGAAAACCCACCTCTTCAAGAAACACTACCCTGACCCTTCCTCTTAGCACTTGCTTACTTGTTTCACTTACTTGTCTCAGCGCTTGCTTATATACTTATTTGCTTCACTTATTTGTCTTATTTGTTTAAAATAAAAGTAGGTAGCTAACTTTTAACTTATTGCACTTTTACTTTAGCACTGGTTATGCTCTTACTGTAGATGCTTGTTTGGGGAGGAGATGCACTTACGATTTCTGGTGTAGTTAGTAGTTTTCTTGCCTACCTATGTTGAATGCACTTATTGTAAGTCGCTTTGGATAAAAGCATCTGCTAAATGACTGTAATATAAATCAGAATATAACAGGTTTGGTCATGCCAAATCCTCATGCAGTATCTGTGTTGAGAAATAAAGGTACCACCCAAAACAGCATTTTTTGGTGTCATAGCAAATTGTCTTTGATTGTGTCTTCTTATTGTTTCTGTGTGTACTGATTGGTAAACATTCACATTGATGACTGGAGGCTCACTTGACTACCAAACCCAGCTGCTTGTCTGAACCACATTTTCCCAGGTGGGAAATTCCAGTATTTTCAAGCAGTTCATCAATAATTGCATTTTGCAGCTGCTTGTGAAGATGGTGTTGGAGCCAGCGTGAAAAAGATGATAATTATGGGATTCATCAGCTATTTCATACCAAGAACTGTCTAGATATAGTGAAGTGTATAATAAAGATATTGCTAACTTATTTTTAGTAATTCAAAGAAGCATCCCAGGAGGATGATGGGGCCATTTATAGTTCAGCGATAAATACAGTATTTAACATGGCAACAGTACACGTCGTCCCCGGAGAATGATGCAGTCCCCATCTGGGCAATACATAACAAATATGTCCCCTTGTTTTGACCTGTAATTGTAGTTCCCCCTCGGGCCAATCACTGTAATTTTGAATACTGAAATGCAGTGATGCATCATTTCCCCAAGTTGTGTGAAAACCGGATCAGTTGGTGTCAGATTTTGCACATGACGAAAAAATTAACAAACAGTGTAACGCCCCCTGGAGCTGATCAGTGTAACTTGAGTTGTATCATTATTCCAAAATCCCCCCAAAAATGTCTGAGATATCGCATGTGATGGACGGAGGAACAAACAGACAAACAGATGGAGACCGACCCATAGTCCTCCCATAGTCCTCTTCAGTTTGGGGGACAATTTTGGAACAATGCCCAGTCTTTTCCTTGCACAAAACCACATTGTCCAAGCTGGTTATTTCACGTGGTAACACTCAACTGTAATTATTCTTTGTGAGTTTCTTTTTTCCTACTCAATGGTTTCTCTTCTTTGCCCCTCCCTCCCAACAGTATGCACAAACCAACTTTTTTGCAGGAGAGTTTCTAAATGTCTTCAGTGCAATCCGATGAAGGCCAACTCACATGAAGGTGGGAAGCTGTTGCCAGGCAACTCAATGCTTCAGGCAGTTCTCTTTATTTTCCTTTTTTCCCCTGTTGTATCACAGTTTCTTTGACATCACAACAAAATCATAGCAGCTCTATGCTGGTTCGTAGTCCCTGAGTATCATATTGCCGGTGAACTCGCACATAAAAAAAAGATAGAGAACTCAGAGTGGAGATGCCTGGAAGGTTGGCAAGGGGCTGCAGGGCTTGGATCCAGGTAACGGTGGGTGGAACAAGGGACTGAAGATAGGGCTGGGAGAGATAAGAGAGCAGATAGGAAAGTGAGAGATACGGGGGAGGAAGAAAAAAGTCAAGGAGAGTATCATGACAGACTCTGGAAGAAGCTGAAATAACACAGAAATGTGTTTGTACTTTACCGTTCTGATAATATTTGAGGTGTTAGCTAAAGTATTCCATGTAAGCATTAGCGCATGTAAATAAATACCAAATCCAGTTACAACAGGTGGGGTGAACTCATTTTTTCCAAGTATGATAGCTGGGTCATGCCACTATTGCCTAGGATACTAAGTCATGTAAACACCATATCCAATTTTACTGTGGGGCTTTATGACCTTTTATGACCTGTGCAACGTCTGTTTCCATGGTAATGTCTGAAATGTTCCGTTTGTTCACGTATACAGGGGTAGCTATGATTGGAGTTGTGACGATGCATTTAAACACCTCATCCTGAATTTGACCTTGGGGCGTTGAGCTAGCATCTGGACTACTCTGTGCATGTAAAGGCAGTCGTTATCAGCAAGTCATTTTTCAACACATCTGTATGTTTATTTGGAAATATGACATGACTCAGAGTGTTATTTCAGCACTCTGAGTCATGATATTCTCCTTGACACCTTCCTCTTTCTCTTGCTTTTGTATCTATTCTCCTATCTCTCCCTAGTCCCTATCTCCAGGGCCTGGATCCAAGCCCTACATCCTTACCAACCTTCAAGCTATCTCCACTGTAAACTCTTCATCTTTCATGCCTCAGTTAACTGCTAAGTATTTACACTCCTGGGTGAACTGAATGTGAACGCCTGGTTACATAATAATCGACTGCAGTTACTGGAATTGCAAGGAGATGATTTGGGTCAAAATGTTCTTGTACATGCGGCCAATACACAAAGGCAGACAAAGAGTGTGTGTGTGTTTGATAGAGAGGGGAAAAACATAGGCCTAGAAGGCAAACGGATGCTGTGTTCAGGTGTCAAACGCGTTCGCTTCTGCCATCATCTTGTCTCTCTGCTGCGAACAGGCGTCTCTCATCTCAACAAGTCCATCACAGCCAACCGTGGCGCATGGGGGATAATAGCTAGCGGCTGGAATGACACATTGTGCAACACCTGCAGCTGTTTCTGCCAGTCAGGCTTCTGTCAAACGCAGAACAGCAGCTAGCAGGCTGGGAGCAAACAAGGAGAGCAAATGATACCGACAGAAACCCGTGTAGCCGCTCACTCACATTTGATGCAGATGGGAAAAGAAAATCTGCTGAGTCACGGGAAGCGTACACACAAGCTGTAACACAATGCCAAGGCATGCTGATACACAAATACTGGATTGATCAAAAATGCAAACACACTTTTTTGATTCTTACGTAACCAGGCTGGCTGACTAAGACACTAACACTTTCTAATATACACCAGTGGCCTGCAGGAGTAAATGTTGAAACACACACACACAACACATGCACACATACTCACATACACAATTACACCACACACACACACTCATGCACACACACGTTTCTCAAAGTTGTCATAGGCCCAGTGAGCATCTCTGGATTCCACCGGTGGGCCATCTGTTTGTGCGCTGGCCAATTCGGGGGAAACAAAAACTCAGGAATCATTAAGGGTGCAATATGGCTCCCAAGTAAATCACCAGCCTTCATCATTTTCATTGGAAATGAGCTAGCGGGTGCTGAGGAAATGGGGACAGTTTGTGGCACACAATCTGTTTAAGAAACCGAGATGTTATCGGCCTACTTCAGAACAGCAGGAGGAGGTTTTTTTCCAGGACCTATAAAATATAAGGTTGATACAAAATACTAAATATGGCATATCTGCTTTATTTCATATTGTAGTGTAGAAACAGGAAGGGAAGGCAGGGATACTACATAAGTGGAGACCCAGACTTGAATCCATGTTGTCTCATGAGCATGGCGCATTGCCCTCTAGTCCTCAGACCCCCAATTCAATATGTTGGCATAAATGTTTAAGGACTGACGTCCAGTGTTGCAGAATAATGTTCTGTTACTCTACACCTTCCTACACCACTACCACTTCCCTGCAAACTCCATCCTATTGCATCCCATGTTTTTAATATCAGAGTGGTCAATGTGAATAAAGTACATTGACCTGCAAGCTCTTTGTTTTACCACAACTGGCACAGCCTATTATTGTCTTGGTGCCACTACCCTTGTTAGCACTTTGAATTTTCCCCATTTCATGCCTGAGGGAACCCTTTCGACGGACTACATCAGACCTCATCAAGCCAGTCCCTCCAGAACAGCAGTGTTTGGTTTTCCTCCCTCCTCTACTTGCCTCCCTGTCGGGGCGACTGTATCCACAGGACTCCCAGGAGCTCTGTCATGGTCAGGGGCTCCCCCAACAAACACTTATCTCTTTGGACGGGGCTAATGTTGTATGGCATGATGCGCCGCAAACCACCTACTAGCATACAAAATAAGGATTTGATCAAGTCATTAGTTTATGCTGAATATATTGTCATGTCAAGGCACGGAGGACCATAAGACAAACGTGAAATATAACCTACCTGATGCAATTCAGGTACAATAAAAACATGCAGCCCTTTCCCTATGATTAATCATCAGAAGAGCCAATAGCAAAAAAAGACAAAATGTACTATGTAATGCACTGAAAACCCAATTTATCTTTATGTTGTATCAAGTCCATGTAGCTTTCTGTCTCTATCCCCTCACCGGGACTTTTTACTACCAGTTAAAGCTACAATCCACAATTTGTGGAAATTACAGAAATATATGTCCCAGAATGTAAAGTTTGTTTTGTAGCCAGAGCTAACCTTGCTGGCTAGCTAGCATGCTGACGCTAACTAGGAGGGTAATGATATAACAAGTTCGTAGCTAGTTTTTTAGTGCTATCCATTTGTCAATTAATGAAACAATAATGATGCACAAGTTTCTTTTCAACACACCATTTCTTAGTTGTAACTGGAGGATCAGTAGATGTAGAGTCAAACGTTGCTGTGAGGGCTAGCGGTGCTAGCGACTGCTGCAGGGGGAAATGAAGATGAAGGAATTGGAAACAGAGGCCAGGTAAACACCACTAACCCATGGAAATATTAAAGCAATGTTCCTGAAGTTTCATCTGAGAATGAGTCAAACAAAAGAGATCACAACACAAAATGCTGCTAGCTTACATTTATTAGTTTATTTATGAGTTATTTTACTTCAAGCTTCACCAAAAGAATTAGGAAATGTTAAAAAGGGTACAAATTTTGTGTGACTGTATAATGTGGAACAATTGTGACTGTAACAATTGATGTAAAATTCATAAGCTGCATTTCATCCTATGACCCGTCCATTATTGAAACTGAATCATTAAATCAGGGGCAAATATCAGTATCCAAACAATGTTATGTGAGACCGTAAAAATGCTCGTTATAACAGACCCCAGGTCTGCTCGGAGAGGGAGGGAAGATAGAGATGCAGAGGAGAGGAGAGGGAGAGATTTGATAATTGAAAAAAAGAAAAGGAGCCTCCGAGATCTACTGCAAGAGCTAAAGACAGAAGGTGAGGATTATCCTTCTTGATTCTTCTGCTTATTTCTATCTATCTATCTATCTATCTATCTATCTATCTATCTATCTATCTATCTATCTATCTGTCTATCTGTCTATCTATCTATCTATCTATCTATCTATCTATCTATCCATCGATCTATCTACCAGTCTATCTGTCTATCTATCTATCCATCTATCTATCCATCTATCTATCTATCTATCTATCCATCTATCTATCGATCTGTCTATCTGTCTATCTGTCTATCTATCTATCCATCTATCCATCTATCTATCGATCTGTCTATCTTGAAAACAAAAGATCATGAGATTTTGAAGCACTTTTTGGGGGGAATAAGTTAAGAGGCTTTCTTTTTTCTACCAACATATCGAGAGGCCTCTCGACCAAGACAGGTGCACACCCAGCTGTCCCTCAATACGCCGTCCAGGTCCTGAATGTCTGGATCATTAATGCTACCTTCCCACTCCTCTGCTTCACTTGAACAAAACAACCTCAGCAACTCAGAAGAGCAACGTCCAAACTTTGCTCTGTCATTATATTTATATAGTAAGGCCTCTGAACCTGTTTTCTATCGACTCACTTTTTGTCAGAGTACAGCCCCATCTAGTGTACGATAAAACCATTACCGCATGCATTTCATTTCAAAATGCTGTCCATCAGTTGTAGAATAAAACTGTATTAAAATGTTTCTTAGCCATTACAATAATAGTTGACTATTTTTGGAAGTCTTCCGAGTGCAGAAACTCTCCTGAAATTCACAAACAATGATTTCCAATATAGACTGATAAATGATACCTAGTGGCTGCTAAATTCAATCAATAATTCAACTCGCTCAACAAGCACCAAAGAATAGAAAGCAGATGTGTTGAGTTTCTAAAATGAAAACATCCAAAAACAACAATGGATCTTTTCTGGTGGATGCCACAGATTTAATTTGACCCTGAACGAGTGAGAATAGAAATTCACATCACTTGACTGGAGACGCCAACAGCGAGAGAGAGACGGGGAACTGTGGCGTGAATACAAAACAGAGAGAGAACTAGTGGCTTTGTGAAGCAGCATTGTCCTTCAGTCGAGAGGATTTGATAAAGATCAGCTTTCTGGTTTCAGAGCAACTTTATTCTGTTGCGTTTACACTGTTCATCTTTTACTGATCCTCTGCTGTCATTACTTGACCCCTATCATGTTAGCTCTTTTAGAAACGTGGCTGTAACTTCACCGCCTACATCTGAAAACGTGTATTAAAGCCCTTCAACAGGTATTCTCTCCTGAAAGTGGTCAGTGTTACGTGACTCTGTTTCTACCTGAAACGTAGCAGCAGATTCACTTAACTGGAGTGGCTAGCTCCTGTTTGACAGTCAAATGGACAATTGGTGAGAGAGATGAAGTACTGAAAACTGATGAGGGTGTGAATAACAGCACCTCATATACAGTACGAGGGGACAGTGAAAGGCAAACAATGGACAGTACACATACACTGTATATCACTTTGTAAATATACACGCAGCATTCAGTCACCATGTCCATTCAGTCACATGCTTTACAGTGTGGTTGCAGCTGTGAGGGTATAGTGGGTTTCCAGCTGCACATTGCATGCACATGTCACGAGATGGCTACAGAATAGGATAAAGGCATGAAATACAGTACCCTATGAAAACTTTACACATTATATATCATAGACATACATTGATTCTTGAGGCTGGAACCTGGAAAACATCTTTTTGATGAGTGAAATGAGTGGGAGTTGCATCCAGAAAACCTGAAATCCTCAAAAGTATATCCCTGTTCATCCGTTCCATTTCTGCTTTTCCATTTGTGGCTGAAGCACATGTCATGGCGTTGGTCATGTACTTGGCATGTGATGAGGCATTCAGAGAAGCGAGATGTGGTGTTGCTGGTTAGATTTGGCGGCCACATCAAGAAGCTGCATGCCTGCACCCCACAGACCTGATTTCCTCTGGCTTCTTTGATCGTCATTTCATTGCGATCCGAGGTTAAATTCCGATGTTTTATTGCTTGGACTTATCAGTGATGAAGTGTGATGAGGTTCAATTGCTCAGTGTCCCGACACATCTGTGTTTTTGATCCACTTTTAATGCTCTGCTTTGATTTGAGTCACCATTAGAGAAGTTAGAGAAGTATGGTTGTGGTTAGAGAGGTAGGCATTGACCTCAAGGTTGCTGGTTCAAACCCAAAGACCAGCTTGGTAGATCTGACCATGGAAAGGTGGATGTAGTCTGTCAACCATTTTAATATCACGTGTGAAAGAGTAACGCTGCCCATTCCCTCAACAACTAACATTGCAGTCGCCCCTTCAGCAAGGCACTTAACCTCCGACTTCCCCGGTGGAGTTGCTCAGTTACCAACAGGAAAACACTGTAGTTGTACTGGGTGTGAATGTAAGAGTGTGAAGCGGGACGTCGTTGAAAAAGTGTTTAGTCAACCTGCCCCCCAAAAAAAAAAGATATTTCCAATGAGTTTCATCAGGAGGAATGAATGAACACAGATGGTGAAATCAAATAATGGAAGAGGGGAAAGGGAGACAGAGTTAAGAATAAAGGATGTAGGAAGAGTCTTTTACATCCACAGGCAGAATATTCCCCTTCACTCCTCTTACCTGACAGCTTGGGGGGAGTCACTTCTTTCCTATTCCCCTATAGACTGTGTGTAGTTCTATAAAGACGTTCAGGGATAAAGAGTAAGGAGAACACAGTGCTTCTTCTAATTATACCTTATGGGACTTTGTCACACAGACGAGTCTCCGGCGCTGCAGACAGTTACTAATTTATGGCCATTCAGTTTAATGATAAGTATTCAAGTCATTCACGCCATCACTCTCTTGCTACCGTGAAGGATATCTTCTGGAGTGACGGCTTAAATGCTGCAATGCATCGTCTGTCGTTCGTTGAAGAGACTTGGAGGAACGCGTCTACTGCTTGATTGTTTCACTGTCTAGCTGATAGCTGCATCTTAGTTTTGTCTAAACTAATATCCTCTCCATGCCAAACTTTCTCCCTGACATTCTCCTTAATAAGGTTATTGGCTTTCCTATAATCCTCTTAGTTATTATCGCACTTGTGTGAAAATGTGCAGCTAAAGTGTGAAGGTTCATAGTTAAGGTTGAATTTTCACCATAATAGAACTTTTACTTTCTTTCATTAATTTGGGTGCTGCAGAATAAATACCAGACGTGATTTATAGAAAGTGATTTTCTCAAGTGTGGTACAATGTAAGGAAATTTGATAGGTGAAGTGAAGTGATGTGACTGAATTTGCCTTTTGAAGACCATGGCATGGTCTATAAATATATTGTCACACCTACCTAGCCTGCATCCTCCTCTACCCCTGTTCCCTAGTGTCTCTCTGTCTTGGTCTGTGTGTGTGTGTGTGTGTGTGTGTATGTGTGTGTGTGTGTGTGTGTGTGTGCCTCTCTGTCTCCCTCTGTTGCAGGTTTGTGGGAGTTCTATTCATAGTTCTATCAGTCTGTAGTTTCCCGTTCCTGCCTGTACCTTCTGTTTTGCCTTGCTGTTTCAGTAAAGTATTTTTCCCTACTCCTGTCTCCGGTTTGGTGTCTGCTCCTGGGTCTACTGGTTCAGCCTTGACATAAATAAAATATCTACTGCCTGTCACATGAACAAACAAGAAACAAGATACTCCACTTGAGGCTAAAACGGCAAGAGACTGATATTCATTTTCTTTTCTTTCAAGTACAGATAGAGAAAATGAGGCAAGGCAACACACAGATGATAGGATATGTATATAACCTTGACTCAACTCTGCATGACCCAAACCCCCCAAAACTCTCTTTTTAATAATGTTTTTGAACTCAAGGCCACCTTAAACCGAAGCAATTATGTGAGAAAGTCAGCCCAACCGAGCCCACTGGGTCTACTCAGTTTCAACTTAGTTCATCTCTGTTTTGGACTGTGCAACTGGCAATCCAGTCTGTTGAGATAAACGTCTTCCTGAGAGAGCTGGGTCACTGCAGGCTGTAAAACAGACCACTGTCCCCATCTAGTGGTTTGAGGCTGTAATGGGTTTTAGCGGTGTATGGCTTCACCAGAAAGGTCTCATGCTTTGACATGGTTCCACAGTATTTGAGAACAGATCTGGCAAATTGAAATTATTACATTTGAGCTAGTTGGGCACTTTATCAGCAGTCTCAATCATCCAAATCATTCATCTGCCCCCCCCCCCCCCCCCTCTCTCTCTTTCTCAGATCCTACAAGTCTCCCATTCAAGGTGATCATGACTCTGATTGCATCAATTATGTTCAATCTCAGAAGTCAGTACTGGGCTGACTGGCTCAGTGGTTTGTCTGGATACTAAACACATGAGTATTTCACAATGCAACTGATTCTGAATTATGAAAAACAATGAGCAATGGTCCTGATTTTATAGGTGATTTGCGCAAAAGCTATTAGCATCATGCATGTTTTGGATACATGCATCCAAGAAAAATATCAGTTTAATACATTTTGAATAGTTAAAAAACATGAAAGTGCTTTGGTTACCTTATCTTGTGAGTATCAAGCACATAGTTTGGATATTTGAAACCACATTCATATTTTTGCTCAGGTCTGCATCCATGTACCACCCACTGCAATGCCCAAAATATACCTCGCAGCATTCATGCCAACAGAACATCGTCACTTGATAACACTTGAGAGCAGCAGGGGCCCCCGCCTCAGCGCTGCGCCCCTGGAGCTACTGGGGCTTTTCACTGACAATGCTTACACAAGTACACATCACTCAGCCGAGTACTCTGCCCCACACACCGAAGAGCAGTGTGAGTCATGAAACTGAGACTTCCACGGATGGCATATCATCTAATAAAATATATGGGTGCAATTCATGGTGATATGAATTAATTTAAACTAGTTATAGATTAAAAAACTAGTTACTGCTGTTATTGCTGTACTGCTCCACTGAATATCCTTGGAGGCTTTCTTGGACGTTAGCTAAATTCAATGTATTTTGGAAGCTTGTAAAGAAAAAGGTGTGACCAAGGATCGCTGACCAGATCCCTTTGACCCAGAGGTCAATACTGACTCCAGACCAGCGCTCCTCTTCTTAGGCAAAATTGCTGATTACAGGTCGAAGCTTGTGCTGATTTTGTTAGACATTTAACTGTTTCACCCAGGATAAAAATAGAGCCCATTCTGAATTCCTCATTTCTAGAATTAAACATTTACTGTTGGCACGTTGGTTCGGTCATGAATAAGAGATGAAAGATGAAACAAGGACAAGTTTTCTCCAATGAGCTGTCAGATAACCTCACCCCTGAATAAGGCATGACTCTCAGGCAGAGGACCCGAAGTCTACAGTACATTTGAAATGTACACTCCTGCTTGTCTGTTTCACTGACCTAGAAATCCCCTCCTGACTGTGTGAACTCAGATCCAAAGTGAAGCTTACTCCATATCTGTCGGAAAAGACTTGTGTTTGGTGTTCAATCTGTGGGATATGTAGGGCAGATAGACGCGTTACCTTCTGGACTACTATTACTCACTTTTTGGAAAAGAAAACTTTAACATGACAACAGTGAGGATGTTAGTGGAGAGGCCCAGTAGATGATTTGGACGTAGGTCGGCTCGTACATTCAACAAGACGAGGCAGGAAAGACATTTTTGCGCTGCTATTTCTGCTAGTAAACAAAAAAACCTCATTGTGTGGCAGTATTTCATTTTGGATTAACATTTTCAATTTTTAGCCCAACAACTTCTGGCAACCTCAGCCAGTGGTTTTACTTGCTTTTTATTTGCAAACCTTGCCGCAAACACCATACTTCTTCCTCAAACTGTGAATAGTTGGTGGTGAGACCAAGATGTCATGTTTCTCCTTTCTATGTCATACTTTTCAAGAAGTCATTTTGCCAGTTTGAAATGATCAGCGATCAGAAAAATTCCAGTAGTGGCTACAAATTCACTGAGGCCATTAGTGTTGGAAGTTGACTTCTCATGAATTCACTGCAAGATGTTAAAAAAACATAAATGGAAAAAAACTAAAGCGAAATCTAACAAAGTAACAAAATCTTCTGCTTCCTGGTTACGTATTAAATGCATGAACTGAATTTCCCTTCCTGTTTGCACGTTCTCCCTGTGTTTGTGTGGGTTTAGTCAGGTTGATTGGAGACTCTAAAGTGTTTCCCTGCCTTGCGCCCAGTGCATGCTGGGATACGCTCCGGCCCTGAATAGGAATAAGCATGTAAAGGAAATCAATGTTTTTTTCCCAAGCTGATCTTTCCTGTTATTGCAAAATGTGGTGAAGCAAATGTATAGATAATGGAGAGAGATACACAATGTATAAATAGTTGATTGTGTTACATATAAATAGCCTCTGTGCTCCGAGTGCATTGAAACCACTGTTTATTTCTCACACTGTTAATCTTACCATTACGACTGCCTGTAATCACACTGCTGCCAGATGCTATCCACAATGATGCATTTGGTGCCTTTGGGGACAGAAATATATAGCAGTCGCTGTATGTATCCGCTATAGCTTTGTCCTACAGGAAAGTTAAGTCTAAATGTTCTCTATTATGGAGCTGAAAATGAGACAGACAGACTCGTTCATGCACTCTCACTCACACAGACAGAGATGACCAGCATCAGTGGACAGGAGCAGGTAGACTGGAGGAACAGGGCCTGTAAGCTGAATGCTAAATCTGAGCTAGTGAGCTAACTGGTCTAGCCTTACTCTGATCAAATGATAAAGACAATAAATGGGGTTTTAACCTTGAATTTCAATAGTGCTTGCCTCTCTGATTGCAGCAGGTACTGTTCCATTCACATGGCTTTTCCACTGAAAATGTATAGCTGTGATACACCAAACAACTGTGGCCCTTAGAGGACAGGTGCTTTGGGGCTTTGACACAATGTGAAGAGATTGATGTGTGGGCTCGAGTTTCCTTGAAGTCCACAGTGGATATCACATACCCCCCAGGGGTAGCAGGGTTGGCAGCCGTCATAGCTAGTCACCGGGAAGTGTGCCGACTTGGGCCTGAGCCAAGACAACGCGTCAGGCGGGCGCAGCTCAGCGCAGCGTGGCTCGGGTTCACACTGTGCCAGGCCCCAGGCCCCCAACACAGAACCACTCAAGGTGAATGAGTTGTGATGCATTTGTCGGGCCATGTGTGGCACACAGGCTCACTTGCACAGGACTTGGTAGTGAGAAATGTGGGGGTGATGGATTTGTCTTTCCAACTACATAATTCATGTGGTATCAGTGTATATTTGGAACATTTTGCCTCCTTCCCTTTAGAGAGTTTCAGATGGTAATGCTGCGACTGACCTGGGTTTTGATTCAGAGGACAAATACCAGGAAAACATACCAATAGATTGGATATTTATGTCCACTATGGTGCATGCCGATACAAGAGACAATACTGAACACACAGAGCTGAAACTGCTACCATTGTTATTGTTGCACAGTGTTAAGTTGAACAAACTTAGCGTTGAGAAGAAGCAGTATTCCTTTAACATTTTTATTCACGCTCAGAAAAAAAAAAAAAAAAGCATTTTCCTCACCATTAACCTTTAAACCTTGTCTGTAACTCCTCCGAGGCCACTTTATCTACCTCCAAATCCTCAGGGAACCGAGAGTGGGACGCTTGAGTGGTGACAATATGGCTCGTCATCAAGGTATGGATGGTCATATGGTCTCCTGGTTGAAGAATTGATAAAACGAAGGAGTGTGGAGGTTCACTGAATTCCAAAACAACGATGCCAAACAGTCACAGATGAAAAATGATTTGTGTTTTCAGTTGGGGGGGGGTGGAGGAGACCTTTTTTCATTCCTGATCTCTTTCTTACTCACACTCACCCAGTCATGAATATATTCTCTCTCTGTCTGGCTCCCTGAGGCTAGGTGAAGTAGAAAGCACTGAATAAGCGTCTAATGCGGCTCCAGGCACCACGGCTCATCAGCTTCCGACCACGCTCGCCTGGCCATCTTTTCCATGCCCATCAGCCGGCGTTATCTGAAGGCAAGAGAATCCTTATCCTGAATTGATTCAGCACTCCAAAGATCTATGGAAAAAGGGGCGGAGATGACAAAGCAGGGACTGATTGCAGACTTGAGAAGGGACTTAGGGCATGTGGAGAGGAGAGAGGAGAGAGGGGTGATAGAGAAAACGTGTGAGATGTGACAGTTGTGTTCGGTTTGACCGCGAGGCAGAGGCTCACATCGTAGATTTTCCCATGTGTCTTTGCACTTCAGCCAATGTCAATGTCAGTCAAAGTCTCCTGCTCCTGTCGTTGGAATAGTTAGTGATGCTTCCGGTTCGGCTATGGAGATCGTTCAGTAATGGACAACAGCTAATAAGGAACAAATTCACAGTTGCCAAGGCAAATATTTACATTATTTTATAGCCTCTGCAACAAAGAGAATATTTGCCTGACTGGCTGGCTGGTGATGTGTGCTGGCTGTCCTTGAAATATCAGAGAAAAGAGGATTGGAGAGAGAGAGAGAGAGAGAGAGAGAGAGAGAGAGAGAGAGAGAGAGAGATGCATTTTGGCCTCTGGTGGTGCAACACTTTCTCCTGATTTTACAAATGGGCTATTTTGGCAGTCATAAGGTCGTTCCACAATTCAAATCATTCCAATAATCCACACTTGGCTTCATTTATCCAAGCCTTAGCTAATGTGTTTCTATGGCTTTTTGTTTTTCATTAAACCTCTTTTGTGAAAAGGAGTTTAAAGGGATATTTGTCTGGAGTTTGTCTGGAATGAGTTAATACTGGTGGAAAACATCCACAAAAAAACACTGCTGAGGAGGATGCATCATATCAGCTACATAAGGATAACACAGGTTCCACGTTACTTCAAAAGTCTGACAATGTAAAGATGCATGCACAATATTAAGTTCCAATATTTTAGTCCTGATGAATGATTTATTCCATGCTTAGTATATAAGTTACTCTATATGATCATTTCACCAGGAAAACGTTATCGTGACTTGCTTACGTGGTCAGTTTGCGTACTGTGTGTAACCAAGAGATAGGGATCGAACTGCACGACATCACCTTTAACCTAAGCCATTCACCATTCAGTACCATAGACCGCGGCTGCACCCCAGGTCATGTTATATAAGGCAGTGATGACATGGCGTTTGCCATAGATTGTGCCTGCTTATCTCTTCAGGCTGACTGTAGGTGAACTGAACGAATGTGACGTGACGATCGACCACATCATGAATCATTGGTGAATCACATTTGTCTTTTGTCAGAAAGATTTACTCTGATTGGACTCATTTGTAATAACAAAAAAAAGCTTGACATACGTAGTTTTCCAGATCAGGGCTTTTTTTCCCCCCAAATAAAGATATATCACTGAACCACTGGTCTAGATCAGGTCTTTTTAGATCTGACTGATGCATGTACACTGGAGTCGGTTTACAAGTACACAGTTTAGCACAGAGCACACCTGATCCAAAAAAAAAATCACGATTCTACTGTGTGAGACATGACAGCTCTGCAGGGTAAAGAAGTAATTAACAAGGAAAATGATTAGTCTGATTGAAGCAAGTGAGAGAGAGAGAGAGAGAGAGACAGAAGGAGTGAGTCAGAGTGACAGAGATAGCAGGGAGAAAATCTCAAAATGACTATGAGACATAGACTTTGTGCACATACGCACTCACACTCACACACACACTCGATAGTGATTGATCCACCAGAGCCTTCAGGGCTGGAGCATGGCTTTACAGATAAACCACCATGCTATCTCTGTGAGATTTCACTTTCTTATAAGTTCCATGAAAGCTGTCACATATTGTTTTTTGAAGTCTGTAGCTTTGCAAGTTCAAATCTTTCTTTGTCGTTCTTAAAGTTCATGCTTGCCTTCCACAACTGCTGTCTTTCTAAAAGTCTGAGCAACACTTCCCAATTACCGTACATGCGTGGATTTCAAATGTGTTGTGTGCAGGTAAAATATGTAGCAAGCACAAAATGTGGATTGATTTGCCCACTTTGTGCATTTCTTGGCCTTGCACATAACGTTGCTTAGTTGACAGTATCCAACCCGGCCCGGTGACAGCCCATTTATTCTGGTGGTGTGCAGGAATTTTTCAGATGGTGAACGTACACGAGACATTTTATCCTGCACACCTGGGTGAGGGAACATGTTTCCTAATGGACTGCATCAGCAAGAAAGTGTTTGAGCGTGTGTGTGTGTGTGTGCGCGCGTTTGTTCGTTGGTGCGCAAGTGATATCCCAGCCACATTTATCTCTCACATACACTGATACTGCAAGAGGATCTGCTGTAACTGCTGAAATTGAAGATATGAAAGTTACAGTGTTATTGGTGGACCTTCAGGTGGCACAAGCAGAATAATGAAACATAATACTTAGCGTGTATTACGTTTGATCCGCTGTAACTTTGAGAAAAAAATGTAACATTCTCTTCTTAGACCTGGCAGTAGACCTGGCACTTGACCTTTGTGTCACCATGGCAACAGGAGTGACCTTTGAGTGAGCGATCTTGTCATCTATGGATCAGGCTCTGGCCATGTGAATCACCAAAGCCTTGAGAAATGGTTGCTCAGTAATGATAAATTCTTGTGTACATGGATGCCACACACACACACACACACACACACACACACACACACACACACACACACACATATTAATACACACATTAATACAAGTTTTCTTTGTGCTTTTTGAGCTTTTGTGGCAAGGTCAGTTAGACCATGGGTAGCAGTGTTCATACCATCACAGACTCGCTCAGCTTTGACACAAAATCTTAAATTCACTTGGACTTTATTGTTACTTTCCCCACTTTGATATGTAGAGGTAAAGAGACATATGTTGGTCTACAGTTTAGCTCAGGAAAACTTCAACAAGATTGACAGTTTCATGCCGTTACTGAAGAATACTGTTTTCTTTATTTGATAGCTTACAGTAGAGAGGAAAGACAGGAAAGATCATGGCATGCACCTTAGCCAGGTACGCACGGTGTTCTCACATCAAATTCACAATTACAGTTACGGAAAGTACATAGTATACCAAACTAGTGAAAGAGGAGGCGGAGCTCACGTGAAAAAAAATTCAATCTCCATTATAAAAACCTTCTCCTTCCCTGTCCATTCCACTGTCCACCGCACTGCAGTTTTCCTGGTTGATGTCAACCTTCGCCATGTCTGCCAGGCGATTTGGCCCCATCTGGTCTTTGTTCTCTCTACCAGAGGACAACCACATGTTCCCTCACTTCAGTTCTGCTCTCTCACTTGATCCTTGGTGCCTGAACGAGAATGACAAGGCATTACGCAACCCTGCCTAAAAATAATCCATCCTCCCCTCGGACTCTGAGTTCACGCAATTGCAATTGTCAAAGTCTTGTTTGTCCGTCTTATGCAATCAGCTGATAACACGTGGCTTTTTTTTGCTGATGCATGCAAAGAGCAGTAATATTTAGCTATTGCAAGTGTTACGCACCCTTTTGCCTTCAGGGTTAGACGTCAGAATCCCCCTTGGGCAGTGCATCTAATGTACAGTGAACTATGCACGATTCACTGTAAGCATGTAAGCTGAGCACAATGGGGCAGATGTGAACGTGTCCAAACAAGCTCCAGCTGGGTCCGATAGGGACGTGGGGCGCACACAGGGGAGTATGAGCATGAAGGGGCAAGTAAAGGCACAAACACGCACATATGAACATGAGGTGAACCAAGACATAGGAAGAACCTAGACAGAGGAATCCAGGCAAGTATGAGCATCTGGAACTGGTACGGGCAGATTACAAATGTGTGGTAAGCAGTAGTAGATAGATATGTACATAGTGGCACACTTACATTCATGCTGTTGAGATAAAGCTATCGTAGATGTTGCACTTTTTACTGCGAGCCTGCTTCACTGTAGCTTCCTCGTTGGGGAGAAGAGATCTGGGAGTCTTCCGCTACCAGTTACAAAGCAGTTGCATGTCATTTCAGATATGGCCAGGACTAGTTAGAGTTACACAGGTTTTAATGTTATACAATACCCAGACAAGCTCATTTGAACATGCTTGTTGCCCTGTTTCTCCACCTCCACGGGAACATGTGAGGGTATTCGGATTGAGGGAAATGCACAATAGCAATAGATGCACACAGTAATAAATGCACTGTTGGGGGCCTTTGGCTACCACTATAGGCTGAATATAGACTCTGGAGAGGAATAAGGCGGTTAGGGTTGCTATGTTGGTAGGAATGAACCTGTGGGCTGCAACAAGCAGGTAGAGACACAGCCAGACATGTCTCAACATCTCCATCCCTCAGTGTGTGTGTGTGTGTGTGTGTGTGTGTGTGACGGCAGCAAATGACAAGTTCAGGCAGAGTACAGACATGCTCAAAAACACAACAGTTGATGATCATCGGGTAAGGGGGAAACATGAGAGGGAAATATCAGCACATCACTTCCAAATGATAAACTGCAGTGAACTCGACAAGGGTGTGTAACGGTCCTTCAAAGAAATAAAAACCAGATAACGCGCTGGAGAGGATTGCGACAGCAGCAAATTATCATCTGATTAGTTTTGACTGCAACTGAATTTCCCTATGCCCGCCCCTGTCACCGCTCTGTCTAAGCCACTTAAGCGGAGATTGTCCAAACTGCGGCGAGATCCTTATTGTGTTACAGTCATGTTTAGAATATCCTACAATGTCTCTCCTTCCCAAAAGGGGCAATATCACAGTGTAACAAGGCTGATGTGTCACTTGTGTCGCTTGTGAAACCCCTCTGGACGTTTCTGAGGAAACCGTGTCTACAAAAGACCTGCCTGATAGCAACCTCTGTAAAATGTCACCCGAGTGCGTCATTTAAAATGTTTTTAAGTCGCTCGCAACACAGCTTTCTTTGAGCCGCCAGATTTGAACCACGTGGCTCATCACACTGGAAATTAGGATCCCTAATTTAAATTATCCTGTGTCCCTCATTAAGGATGACTGACTGTGTTTTCTATGTCTTCATATCTTATTGAATTTCTATTAAAAATACAGTATTTTTCAAGCCAGTTAGGTGAGCATTTGTAACCTTTAGCACTGGCGTTTGGCTTACGGCTTACAATCTATATAAGAGGGATGCATTATAACACTTTGTGAGACTTATCATACAGTAAAAACATGGCCTACAGTCAGTAAACATCCATTTGTCATCCACCCTCTTTGCCCACACTGCTAAATAATGGTTTCTGCAATGGTGTCTGAGAAGTTTCCCTCCACACCCCTTTAGTACTTATTTACAGTACGATCATTCACACCAGTGACTATACAAGTGTGACATTCTCACATCAGAAGAGCAGGTCCGGCTGCTTCATACCCTTTCAGACTGGTGTGAAAAGTGAGGCGCCTGAGAAACTTTGTCACTGTCAAGCTCGTTGCATGATGAAAAACAAGTCTGAGGCCGTTCAAGCTCTTCTTAGATTTTAGGGAAACATTTAGAAATAAACAGATTATAAAGTTTACAGCCAACATCATTCACAGACGCGCACACACACACACACATGCACCCAATTTTCTTCCGTCTTTTTATATCAGGAGTGAGGATTGAGGACAATCAATCTCATTTTCTCTGTATGCCCTTCTGATAAAGATCTAATTGGAGGTAATCAGCCACTTACCTAGATGCACATCCACATGAAAAGAACCGCTTGACCTTGGCTATAAAAACCTACAATAGCCCTGTTGGGGATAAAAGTGGACTTGATGGTAAATCAGGTTCCAATCAAAATCCAAATCTGGTGTCTTTGTGGCGATGACCACGGGTAACGCATTCAACACACGGCTAAATGGCTCAGCACCTTTATCTGAAAATACATAGAGAAAGGATTTAAGGAAAGGACTCTGTGATTGACAATGTGCTTTAATGGCACCCTTGCTCATATACTCACCCCCAATCATATGTCTCCTACTGGATAGTACACCATAAAATGTGGTACTGAGGAGAAAGATGAGAACATTAATGAGTTAGACTTGAACCACAATGTTAGAATAGATTAGGCAGCTGTAGCCTAAAGTTTAGAGAAGCAAGTTTGTGAGGTTGAATTCCCAGAAGAGCTGTGAAAAGCTGGGCAGGGATGGAGGAAGGGAATGATTAACGCTCTCTCCTCCCTCAGCTATTACGCTCAGTATGAGCAAGGCATTTAACCCCCAACTGCTTCTGCAGAGCTGCTCAGTGGCAGCTCGGCAGGGCCATCCAACCAGCAAACACCATGTATAGTCTGATGCAGAAGAACACCACAGCAGAAGTCGTCGTTCTGGGTCTAGACCTAGTGTGGTCTCTCAGGGGAGGCAGCAGGAGGACATACTGAGGAGTCTCATCATAGTCTATCATCATCATAATCTATCATGATCTATCATATAGGCTAGAGCCACCGGTGCTGTGTTGTAGCGTGACGCCACCTTGGTGTTCCAGACACACACTCACATGCACGCACGCACGCACACACACACACACACTTGAGTGAGCAAACTATGAGCAGACAAGGACACACACACCCAGACACATACACATCTGACAAGAATCCCAAACAGCCCGTGATGTCACCAGAGTACTTCTGTTCACGTGCAGCCAGGCTGTGCATGCATGCATGTGTGTGTGTGTGTGTGTGTGTGTGTGCAGAGCTGATTAATCTTGGGCGTCATCACCACTGTACTGCTGGAATCATCTATCACACTCCCCTTTGTCCTCCAGCACACACACACACACACACACACACACACACACACATCAACTCCCGACTCCAATTCATCATCCTGAGCCGAGACTTCAACTAGCCAAGTGTCCCCTTTGCCCCTCTGTGCCACCGTTGCTATTATTTTACTTCCACCTGAGCTCGAATTACATCTGCATGTTTTCTACTGTGTTAGCACACACACACACAGAAACACACACACACACACACACACACACACACACACACACACACATACATGCCAAGGAGGCAATTTGAGTGGGGATGAAATGCCTTCCCTTTGTTAACAATGGATTTGAGGGAAAAAGAGAGCGTTATTCATCTTGCTGAATCTGTACAAATCACCTACTGCCTACTTCATCAGATATGATACTAAAACTAATAATAATTAAAATAATAATAATAATAATAATAATAAAATAAAATAAAAATAATAATAAAAGTGGTGGATGCTTTTATCCAAAGTAGCTTACAAAACCGTGACAGTAACATATATGAACATGTC
Organism: Hoplostethus atlanticus; assembly: GCA_034670405.1. NCBI lineage: Eukaryota > Metazoa > Chordata > Actinopteri > Trachichthyiformes > Trachichthyidae > Hoplostethus > Hoplostethus atlanticus. Next base: position 4,429,706 of record JAXDDX010000006.1, on the reverse strand, counting down.
TTAACCTGTCAAGCCTGTGATTCTGTGTGTGTGTGTGTGTGTGTGTGTGTGTGTGTGTGCGTGGACGAGATGGACCTCTTCATCTATGAATCTGTGAAGTGCGTGTGTGTGGCTTGTCCATGCAGAGAAAGTGTGTGACTCCAGTCTGTAATTAGGCAACCGTGTGCCTGCAGGTCTTCCTTCCAACCAATCACTACAGCAGGTGACTTCACTGATTAGTTCCTCCTCTCTGCTGGAAGGTGCGTTCAGTGAAATCAGCTACCGTAGCGCTCAGTTGGAAGGAAAACCCCGCAGACTCTTGGCCCTCTGTGGCACATGATTGAACACCACTGTTTTAGTCAGTCTGTCTGCGATACACCGGGCTAATGTTTCCTCTCTTCTTCTCTCTTTTCCTGAAACGAAAATCACAACGGCTGCTCCCCCTCCTGCCGCGACTTCATGTAGGGAGATGAAAATGGAGAAGATATTTGGAAAATAGCTTGATGATGGCAGTTGGAATGAAGCCCTGCCAAACAGTCTCTCTTGACGAGGCCTCGCGTCTAGAATACGCTGTGAAGTTAGTCGTGTTGATGATTGGCGATAATTATACATCGCTCACACAGAGAATGATCTCCTCCATGTATTAGCAGAGACGCTATCTAGCTTTGCTCGAGACCCACCAAGTAGCAACAACAGTCTGCTACTGAACTGGGTGGATGCTTTCGCCGTTTTCTATTGGTATGTATCACATGCAGTAGTTTGAGATTATGTTTTCAACTTTGCGAATCCGCTGGACTTTTTCACTCCAACAGGGAGTACTCTGTCTAAATACTCGAGAGGCGCTATCGAAGTGGCTCTTAAGTTTGGAGCATAATGGCTTTTCTGAAAAGCTTCAAATCTAATAGAGTATCTAAAAGGCCAAAGAGATAAAGCAATTAATGCCGAGGAGATAAAGCAAATATCTCGCTGGCATTTGTCCTTTGGTAACTGGAACGTGTGTCCTCTGCTGGCTTTGCAGCCCATCGCCACGTTATGTAACTCTCTTCAGAGACGCTCCTTCCAGCGTACATTGTACAAACACACTTGCATGACCTAGAGGACGGAGGGGGGGGAGAGAGGCTCCCTCCCCTCCTACACTTGGTCTCTCTCTTGAAAACAATCTATGAGGAGCACATCTCTCTCTCTCTCTCTCTCTCTCTCTCTCTCTCTCTCTCTCTCTCTCTCTCTCTCTCTCCTGAGGAATCCCAGGGTCCTGAGGGGTCATTACAAACTTGAGTGTTTTCCACCATAAGAGGTAGTGTTGCTGATACTTGCTGGCGACAATGTCATGAAAAACTTTAAGTTGAGAGACCGGCGGGGAACAGTTTGTGTTTGTGTTAAACAAATGCTGGGGGGCCATATAGGGAGACAACATCTCTCACGTATGGGCAGATCACCGTCACCATAGTGAGCAACCTCCTGTAAGGTGCCAGATGTTGTCGCTGCTGTCGATGCTGTAGATGTCATTTGACACTATAGGGATGTATGTATAGGTTTGGGTGGTATACATTGATTTCACTTGCAGTGTCACCACATAGTGCAAGGACAACCACAGTGATGGAAAGCGACTGTATGTTCAGTTTTACAAGAAAGCAAAGAGGATGATTTCTTGTATCCATAGTAACGTTACTCATTACAGAGGAAGACGGTGAAACACACGTCTCTCTCTGTGAGTTTATGAGTTTCTCACCGCTGCCAAAACGTCACCAGATGAGAGATACAGCTTAGCTAAGTTTTAGCAAATTTAATTATCTAATTCCTCGCGGATGCTGTCCAACATACGTTTCCACGGCGAGGGTGATTAGATGATTTTAAGGTGTCATTCAGCAGCTTGGCTCATTCATCGCTGCGCCATATAAAAGTAAAACTTAGGCGTCCAAGCCAAGAGCAAAGTCATAACCAGCTCAAGTAACAATGAGAACAGTTCTAATGTAATTGGCTTCACATAAATCGCTAAAAAGGATTAAAAGGATCCATTAAAGGATTAATTGGTTATTTTTTCCTTTAGTGTGGCTGCTAATGTGGTAAGTTGTATGGTTGCTTTCTCATTTCATTACTTAATAATGACTCACACTTTGACGACTCACACATACGGTACTCGTACCTCCCCACCGGGAATCGGGATCTCGTTGAATAGTAAGTCTCCATAACTACCGTGGCCTCGTCTGCTTAATGAGGCAGTCATTACTGATGATGGGTTGCAGAGGTTGTGGCTTCAGGGGTGAAACTCTTGACTCACAGCAGATGAGTCTATTTTCTTCCCTTTTTTCCTTCATCGCCTTCTACCCACACACAAGATAGATAAGCTTCACTTCCATTTAGTTTGAGTCTGACTTGTCGGTCTCTGCACACGTTAATGCTTGATATACATTTCCTTCTTTTTCTTTCTCTTCTCTTATAACTCTCACAACTCCTTTCTCTTTATCTCTCACACACTCCCTCTCCTCCCTCCTCCTTTCCAGCCCTCCCATCCCCAGTGTAGTGTGTGTACAGTATTTTAGGGTGTCTTTTACATTATGTACAACCAGCTATGAATGGATACACAGAAGCAGGATGCAAGTGAGGCCATAATGTACAAGGAATGAGCGTCTGTGAGCGTACGAGGCTTAACCCCCTGAAAAAGGGGCACGTAAACAACGCCTAAAACAACAAGAGCACAGAAAAATGAAATACACTACAGTGAGGTGTTGATGCTTTCATACTTGTTTATACCGGCACAGTTAAATGTTACATTACCGCTACTGAAGGCTACATGTAAGCTTTGACAAACTGTAGCCCTGTTATGCCGACACATGGTTAAGCAATGTGTATGCAGGCAGAAAATGAATGGCGTCTATGCACGTGGGAACCGGATGATGCTCCATGTGCAGACAAGCAGAAATTATAACAGCACTCACGTACAACCATAATTAACTCTAATTGTGCCCCAAATGCTGACAATGTGCCGCGGCTTCAAAAGGTAGAGGAAATTACATTATTTTCCATTTCCTTTGTCTTATAATGTTGTAATGGGAAGGTTGTTTGGGGCCAGTTGGCCTCCGATATGACACGTTCTCATTAACACACAATAAGTGAAAACACCAAGCATGCTGTAAATACAAAACACCAAATACATTTTTTTAAAACGTCAATGGGATATTTTAACGACTGTAAAACTTTCATTTGTGAAATTGTGCAGGAGTTTGAACTGTAGTCTGTTGAATTCCATATTATCTGTGTACAAAAAATATTCCTTTTGCTGCATTGTGTTGGTGTGAAATGACTTGATACTATCTATTTTGTAGCCTGTATTCAGCAGTAAAAATCAAACTTGTGACAATGTTCCACGCAGTCAGACAAGCCACCATAAACACTATATCAATGTTCTAAAAACCCTTACATCTCTTTTATTTTGAAGGGAAATGTGACTGGTTTGATCATGAACATCTCCCAGCTTCAGCATATTCAGTGTATCTAAGATTTTCTGCTACATTTTACAGTAAAAATCCTCATCGACATCAAGCACACGCTTACAATTCATATTTATTCATAAATGCATTACATATTCTATTGGGTCTCCCTTGCCTCCCACATATGGAGCCAGCCATGTGTGAAATGTTATCTGAGCGAGCTAGAAAGGCAGGAAACATTAATAGTGCTTGTGCTGTGCTTCTGAAAATAGCACTTCTAATCGTTATCCACAGTCACTGCGTATCATCATCATATCGTCATGCAAAAGCAATCTTACTGGTTCATTGAAATATAGGCCATTCCAAATCAACAATCACATAAGCGCCAATGAGACTAGATGGCGATAATAACCATCATCTGATATCAAAGATGAACCCATCAACCAAACCTCTAACTTAACAGGTCAGTCCATCGGTTTTGGGGCTCCGTGAAAGCCAAACTCCCTGGGCCAGCTCCTTGTTTCTCTCTGACAGCCTCCACTCTGCCCGGTAGCGTAGATCGCTGCTCTCCTCTCCCATATCTACCAGCTCAATCCTCAGGAACATTTCTTTCTCCAAGCTCATTGAAGCTAACACTGAGGCTTGTCTGGCTCTTGGCAACCTGGGGGAGGAATGAGAAACCACTCTACGAGGGGGTGGACCTTCACCCACTCTGCTTCTGACTTCCTCTTCCTTGTTTTCCACCAGTGCCACATCTCTTCTATCAGGGGTAGATGTGTTTGTAGAGCTCCCATTGGTTGATTGAGAGCTGTGAGATGACTGCGTGCGTTCTGATTGGTCAAGGTCCACTTGGTAGGCTACTTTTCTGCCACTCTGTCTGTTCAGGGACAGGCAAGGAGGCCATCGGAGGGAGAGGCATCTTGTCATTGACAGCCATAGTTCTTGAGGCCTGGATGCACCTGGCCTTGGAGGTTGATTTGTCCCACCACACATGTCCTGTTTCTCCAAACGTAAGCATTCTGCCACCAGCTCTGACTCCACCAACTCCCTGACAGGTACTCCGTTGGAATCCTTTCCATCTTCTCTGTCCTCATTCTCCGACTGTGGCTGCTGCTGCTCCTCTCCGAAGCAGAAAGAGCTGCTGAACCTCTGGCTTCTCTTCATCACACATTCTGCCTCCAAATCTGAGGCTGCTGGTGTACCTTCGTCTGACGAACATCCATGTGGTGAGCATCCATCGTTGGAATCGCTGTCCTTTAACTGTGGCCGTTGCTTCTCTCCGAAGTCGGAGGAGCCACTCGCCCTCTGGCCTTTCCTCATTGTTGGAGACACAAGCTCCTCCTTTTGCCTACTGCCCACTACTGCTCTTCGTTCCACGTACGATGCGTTGAAATGAATGAAGGAATGTAACCAAGGCTACCACCACAGCAGCAGCGTTATGAGCACGTTATGACATAATCTCTGCTTTGGCTATGGAGATGGGCAGTGATGACGCCATGATGTCATGTGCCCACACAGAAGCCCCTGCACGGCTATGTGTTCACGGTCCAATCGTGTCAGTGGTGACTTGCCTCTGAGGGAAGTGATGTCACATTGCATGATGTCATACCTAGCCCCAAACTAGAAGTCTGCAAATGGTCGGTATTTATACAAGAGGCCCAATATTGAACAAATGTCCCCTAATGGAGCTAGAAGAACAAAAGGAGAATCTCAGTAGATAAACCATATTTCTATCCTGTGTCAAATGGCCCAAATGCATTTTTTCCTATCCCCCTTTTTTCTTCTTCTTCCCATTATTATTGTTATTGTTATTATTTCATTAATTAAATAATACTAATGTCTGTTGACCCAAGTCATCAATAAACTACACCTTGTGTCACAGGTGCACCAAGGGAAATGTAGTAATACCTGATTGTACACACAGCATGTGAGCATAGTCAGTCAGAAATAGACAGAGAAGCAGACACACCGGTGCATGTGTGTGGCTGTACATGTTAGTTTGTTTGTTGCCTGCTCATGGTATACCTCCAGTCCCACAGCGGCAGTGGGCGTTAGGTTGTCCACTGTCTTCCCTACTTTCCCATGTATGGTTAAGACAGCTGCTCATGCCCCATGTCTCTGTGTTCACTCATTGTACACCTTCTAATGTCACCTCAAGGCTAAAGGACACTAGCCTAGCAGACTCCAGACTGGCTGACCTTATCATACACAAAGGCCTCACACAGACCCACACACTCAAACGCACTCTTTCAGCTGATACAAACGGTGGAGTCATTTTGTGTGTGTGTGTGTGTGTGTTTGCACGGTGCATCTTCACAATGCATCTTCACATGTACCGGATGTAAAATGAAATCTCATCTCATACTTATTCCTCGGCTATGGTCAAAGAGAATAACTGAGCATGTGTATAGGAATTACCCCTGGGTGCTGCTGTGTGTAAATCGTTGCTGCTAAGTCCGGAGTGCAGTGCCTGGAGAATAGGGAAGTATAGAGAGGAACATTGCTTCTCCTCTACCATGTCCCCTGGCAGACAAACACAGAGGTATGCTGAACACCATGCCTCACTAGTATATGTGTATGTGTGTGTGTGTGCGTGTGCGCGCATACAATTTTTTGCTGCATCTTCTGAAGAAGCCAAGGACACAATTTTTATTTTTTAAATCAACATATAACTTATCTAACTTATTCATGAATTCCTCCTTCGCAAAAATCACAACACGTTGACATAGAAGAGGTACTAAATCTCAAAGATAATAAAAGGGCTATATATTTTGGACGAAATGAGATGAGTTGTTAAATGGTCTTCTATTTGTCAGAGAAGAGGTCACTCAAAGAAACATTTTAACACTTAAAAAGATTTGACCTAGGACAGAGGCGTTGATGAATGTGTCTCATCATAGCAATCTCATCATGATTTGTTTGCAGAATGTGAACGATGAAGACAGGAAATTCATTTTTATCTTGTTCACAGTTGCCATGATTGAGTGATTGTGTTATTAATCTTGATTCTAGATAACTTACCGTACACTGTCATTTCAGCAAACTTGTCTTTAGTTCAAGGAATAGATATGGAAAAGTGGAACCGTATTGGCAACGCAACTATGGAGCCATCAATATTAAAAATGAATATGCTTTGGAAAGCAACTGCAGAGTGGCATGGCAGACTCCCTTCCCGTTATCACAGCTATTTTTGAACTGTATTCCCATACATAATTCACTCATGCCGAGGAGCAGACCTCACACACACCATTAAACACTTTCCAAAGTCTCCTTAGGTTTGTATGAAATGTCCAATTCATTCCGGGCAGGTGAGTTGAAGGCCATTTTTAGGTCGATGCAACAGGCGGGCCAGCTGGGGGCGCTGTGTACGCCTCACACGTCCAGGCAGTGGAGGCGAGCTAGAGCTGCGTCCAGGTGTAACAAGACTGCTGATTGGCTAAGATGTTGCAACGATTACGTCAAACCGGCCGCCATTGGTCACCTCTAAGTGGGCGGTGCTTTGCACAGCATTTCATTAATATAGCTTACAGCTCTACTGGCTGCTGTTTCGCCACACGGAGTGAGAGGGGCTAAGAAAGTGAAGGTGGGCTTGATGTAGGGTTTTTTTTAAAAGAAGGGTACCGATATTTGTTTAATTGTTTTCAAAGAGTGGCACACCAAAGATTAAAACACACAGCCAAAATGCTTTGTCACGTTACTCGTCCGGATTCGGTGGTGATGGAAGTGGAAGTTGATGCGAAGGCGAATGGTGAAGACTGTCTGAATAAGGTAGGCTATGCGGGAATACACATCACATTATGTCGATATCCTGCCTATTGAAACGTGTTGTCGATGTCAGACAGGACGACAGTGCTCGTGTTGTCTAGCGAAACTTTGCCGTTTGCTGCTCCACAACTAAACTTCCTTCATCCGGATCGACTTGCTTTCTGACACAAACACCCTGGTAGCTGAAACGATTGAGTGATGGAGCTCAGGATTTGCCCGACGGGGAATAAAATAAGTTGCAGTCACTGGCTGTTTTTACATTTGTTGCGAACTTCACCTGTAAACAACCAACAAAAACACTAACATTGGTTTCATTGTTGCAAACAGGGACCCAGGAAACAAAATGTTCTGTTGCGCCAACCATGCAGACAGACATCATATACTTCTTGTAACAATGACAATATTGAAATGTCAAATTGTAGTTGAAGGGGATATCGTGACATGCAAGCAGAAAACTTTCCAAAAACTGTTGATTAGCCGGTGGTCCCCACCTGGCTTCGTCAGAGGCGGATAGATAGATGGCTTTGTCAAGGTTACTTGAGTTCATGCGTGTCCGTATGCAAGCGCTCATTGTTCTTGTTCAACTCTGTTAACTGCAACACAAGTTTTAACTAAACTGATTCAGATGTTCACCCCCTTTTTTGTCAAACTTGACGTGAACACGATTACATGCGAACTTCCCGAGACTTTGATCGCTAGCCTCGAGTTGTTTTTTCCCCCCAACTAATAAAGTCTATATGCAACTATTTCGTATGCACAGCCTGCTCTCAACTCGTCGTGGGTATGAATGGGTTTCATCTAAGCCTCCGGTCTCCCCGTGGAGATTCACTACAAGTTATGTAATAACCCCATGGCCCCGCCGCTGAGGAGGCGTGGGATGCGGCTTTGATGAGCTCCTTCTCCCCGGGAGAAGCTCCGAGTTTATTTCCGCTCTTATCTCGAGCTTTAGGAACAGAATTCTGATGCGTTTCAACCGCGCGAGCAGCAACGAGGCTGATGAATCTAACACACACCCCTTCCCTCAGCTTTCATCAAAATAATGATGTGATATTATTGATGCCCAGAGAGAAATTGTGATGCCCAGTCTCTAGAGGTGGTAGGGATTCAGTGACAACCTGGTGGTTGCTTGAAGACAGGTTCTCTGGGTGAGGGGTGGTCTCCCTACATGTTACCCCTGCCGCCATACAGAAACTGTCAAGCTATAATGTCAAAAATCCTTAACAGTATGCAAAGGATGTCCACTTGGTTTTGGGATCATTTTTGAGTTGCTTTTATCAAAAACCTGCATGTGACTTGCCCGACTTCCTCTTTCCAGGTTTGCAGAAAGTTGGGCATAATTGAAGTGGACTACTTTGGACTGCAGTTCTCCGGCAGCAAAGGGGAGAACCTGTGGCTGAACCTGAGGAATCGCATCTGCCAGCAGATGGACAACGTGACGCCCTGTCGCCTGAGGCTACGAGTCAAGTTCTTTGTGGAGCCCCATCTCATTCTGCAGGAACAGACGAGGTGTGTGTTTTTTGTCAACATGCATGGTACATAAATATACGCGAGCGCATGTACAGTCTGCTCATTCACATGACACCTGTACATATAGGAGTGTCTAACTAGCTTCTCTGACTCACACGCACATCATCTCGTCACCTTTCTGTGGGAAAAGTTCAGAGAGGGAAGTGAACACTAGTCCGTGCTCATGGTTAAAATATTCCTGTTGCAACTTATTACATCCTATTGTCGACCGTTCCCATTCTCGCATGTGACACGCAGAAGAAGAGCAGCAGCGTCTGGGAAAACTGAAACCAGAGCCGTAGTTGGTGGCACCCAGTGCATAATCTGAGCGTTTTGTTTCCAATACAGTGGGATGCCCTGTAGTAACCTCTCCCTCAGAGTGCTAGGCAGGAAATGCGATCCAATGGCTTGAGGGCTGTGTGTGCTGCTCTGCCCCAAGGGTCTCTGTCCCTTCTGTAGCCAGCCCAGCCCCCCACCTCCCCATCTCCCCCCTCCGCTACCTCGCATTCAGTGCTTCGCACTCTGGTCTGGTGGTCAAAATAACTTCTGTTGTGCTGTTTTTTTTGTCTCCTTTTGTCTGTTGCTGTTTTTGTCTGAACAAAAGCACGTCCCACAGTTTGACTTTATTTTTTTATTTTTTTACAGAAGGTTAGTTGAGGTTTTTTTTTCTTTTCCTCACCATGTTGTTTCCATTCTACCACAGAGAATGTCAGTTCTGAGTCACTGTTATGGAGTTAGCTTTCTATAGTTGTGTTTTTTAGATGGCTTCATTGTTGGGGTACCTAGATCTGTATCTTGTGGGCTTTGTACAGTATGCGTAGTATTTTCTCCACCATGTAAAGACACTACCTTTAACCACAAAGATTGTACAGTAAACCAATGCCCCCCCCACCCCCCCGCTGTCTTTCTTCACCGGATTTTTAAGAGAACCTCCAGTACAAGGTAACAAGCCCTGACAAGCCTGTATCCTGACTCAGTATCCTCCATCCCCATGTCATGTGGTGTTATAAATAGCGAGTGCATTTGCAGCCCTCAGTATCTGTCTGAAAAAAACAACTGCTTTACACGCAGTATCCAGTGTAATATCATCCAACGGGTATATCCAGCCCCAGGCAGTGCCACAAGGGTTTGATACTGCAGCGGCTGGAGCCACGGGAGGGGAGGGGGAAGGAGGGGAGGCATATGAGGGCACGCTTTGAGGGGAAATCTGCCGGGTGTCTTTTTAAGCTCTCCGCTGCTCTCGCACAGCATTCCACTTAGAGCTGTTCATTAAACTGAGATCTATCTGCCTCGGCCAGGATCTGTCTGTCGGGCGTCCAAGTATGTTCTCACATGCTTTCCCCCCCCCGTTCGCTCACTCTCTCATCTTCAGCTGTTTTTGCCCTCGCTCACTCACTCGCTCTCACGCACACCCTCCTTTCCTCCCTCCTCCAATGTGTGTTATTGACACACATTGGAGCAAAGCCAAAACCTTTTTTTCTGTCTCACCATTGTTTTACTGCTATCAGATTTTAAACGCTGCCTCCTTGTCCTCCATCCATCTGATTTAGTCTTACTCTCCTCCTCCTCTTTGTGAAGTGGAGAAAGGCTGTGTGTGTTTGGGGGGGGCGGGGTTAGAGGACACTTGGCTGCTAGTGCTCTGACCTCCACTAGATTAGCAGGGGTCGTCAACAGATGGCTGACGTGGGGGGGCATGGGGCCGTGGATAAAGGTGAGATAAAGATGTGAGATGGCAGGCAGGGGAATGTGCGGCGTTGCTAATAAAGTCACACGTGTCACACGCCACCACGCTGGCATCTTAGGAGTTTAGTTTTGGGCGCGACATTCATCCCATCCATCCATCTGCTCAGATGTAATATCATTTAAGTGGCGGGGGGGAGCTAACGCTGGCATCCGTTTGAGAGCTGAGGGCCAAATGTTGACAGTGCACAGCGGTGGGATTCTGGGGACTAGCTCTATTTTAATTGTCTTACTGCCTGTGAAGGGTCAAAGCAAATGATTTTTTTTATTTATTTTTTTTTCACTGAAGGTGGCAGGGAAGAGCGACAAGGACAACACCTTTTTAAAACGCCAAAACCTCTGTTGTAGTTTCTTTGTCTGTTTTTTAATCCGCCTTGAAAATAGGCAGATATAAAAGAAAAAAAGGTAGCTCTGACTTTCTTTTACACCGATGGAGGATTAGCCTTGGTCAGCTGAAGATGACCCCAAAGTGACACAATTTCAGCAGCAATGAGTACTTGTAACAGGAATCTCCTCCCTTTATCTTTTCTGACACTATGACACTGGCATTTGTGACTCAGTGCTGACCAGACGCCTGTGTCCCAGCAGTGGGAGAAAAAAAAAAAGAGGTCTTTGTTTCACAAGTGAAGCGGGCCTAGCGCTACGGCAACCCAGCAGAGTCCCGTTTCCCCAACTCTGCACTGTCACCTTTGCCCTACTTAGGTTACCAGGGCCTCCATACGTCATGGACTGACTGCAAACACGCTCCCATGCGAGCAGGCAGGCGTACCTACTCTGAAACACACACACACACACACACACACACACAGAGCCTCCATCTAGACACATTTTCTGCCACACACACACACACACACACACGGGCCATTTCACTGCAGGGGAACATCTTCCTAAGTAGTCCTGGGATGTGTCCAACTCTTGTCTCCAGGAGGTTCATTACTTTCCCATATCTGCCGTGCTGCATGTGTTCTCTCTATTTAAAGCTATCAGCAAGCACTGCACTGTCAGTGTTGCCTCAGACAACCACCGCATACTTGGACCTGCACACAGACTCATAGGGTACAAACTGTTCTTTGCAAGCCAGTGTTTTAAGAGGGGGAGTCAGTGAAGGAATCAAGCAGCTATTGACGCGCACCTATAGCCGCTGCAGACACTCCACACACTATAACCACACAGAATCATTTCTGCAAAGTAACAGGTGCATGTGACTTGGTGTGAATGTGAAATGCCGTCAGCAGGGTACAGACGCACACCGAAAGCGGGCAGCAAACGGGCTCCGTGGTAGTGGAGCTGAGCTGAACTGAGGGGTGGGCCTCTCTCGGCCTCTCTCAGCCTCTCTCTCCACGCCCTTCTCACAGGCCTTATTACATAAGCCACAGTGAACGGAGCACAAACAGAGCTCTGCAAGCTGCTTATATAAGCTGCTGTGTACTCGGTGTGCCTCTGGCCACGTAAAAGCCCGGCAGACCATTGGAAGTGCGTGCACACACGCTTTGTGCTAATGTATTTTCCTCTTTGGAGAGTGCTGACTGGCAGTTGTTTTTTGTTTTTTGTTTGTTTTTTGCAGACTGCAAGATTATTGATGGGTTTTTATCAAAGAGATGGGAAAAGTGTCTGTTTACTACCAAGCCTTGTAGTCACATTGTTTTTCCTGGCTAATTATAGAATGGGTGTCAATCCCGAAATGAGAAGTGGCTCATCACAGGAAACCGATGTAGGGCGGTTTTAACCTCCTATGGCTCATGATGCATTCTCTGTATAACCTTAGGTAGATCTCCCAATACACACTCGCTCTCTTTCCATGAAAGTGCAGACCGTCTCTCTTTTTTAGGTTGCAGGGGCTCAATTCAGCCTGATACGGTTATGGTGGCAGCTCTGCCCCCTACAACCTAAAACCCTTTTATTTCTTTAATCTCATTGCTTTGAGATTCCCTGTATCTCGTCTTTTTCTTTTTTTTTTTTCCCCTGCTAAAAAAACATGCCACCCATTTCTAATGCATAAAGCTGGCTGTTGGGGTGACATTACTTTGGGCACCTGAAAAGTGCTATATTGAACAAAGACTAAAGCGGATGGAGTTGAGTGTGTAGTGAAAGAGGGTTGCAACAGCTCAGATTCTTGGATTCAGTATTTTATTGCATGTATGTGGAATAGAAGAGCAACTCTCAAAAACATCCTCCTTCAAAGACGAACAGGCGTCTGATCGGTTGAGGAGTAATTGACCCGACGCCTCCACATTATGTTATCTGCGTCATTAAACACCAATCGCCAGAGGGGTTTCCTAGCCCATGTTTTAAATATGCCCACGTTTCCCCTTCATTAACCGTTGCATTTAGCATTCTGATCAGGCTAATGTTGGACAGCACAGGCTTCATGAGGGGTCCTGATTCTTAACCTTTCTCTAAAGCGAGCTGAGAGCCAAATGAGTTTTAACTAAAGAGGAATCCTTACACGGCTAGAGCAACATTGAGTTGGAAATGAACAATAAAAGGGGACTAACTGACTAACTTGACCCGATCTTATATTCTCTGCATGGTTCAGATTTGTTTTGCAATATCAAATTATAGTTTTTAAGTTAATACATTCCATCTCCAATTGTCCCACAAAAATAATTAAGTTGAGGTAGTTTATTCAGGTCAGATAACAGATACTTGACATTTGCAACTTGCTGTGGCAGGATACAGATAAGAAACCAACTGGAGATGACGCAAAGCATTCTTGTGGGTCTTGAAGTGTATAAAAACAATCTTCCCTGTAGCCTAAATAACTTTGAAGTAGCAGGATAAAGTATTTTTTTTTTAGTTTTAGTTTAATTTTTCCTTGTCCTCTGGTTTGTTTCACCATCTCTAGTCCCAGTTTCTCCTGTTTGGAGCCAAAACACTAGCCCTCCCCCAAGAACGATATCTGAAATGCTGTACCCCAAGGCGTTTAGCGTACAAACAGCGTCTTTGATTCATTGCTATATGACTCTTGTTCACTTGAACCCTGTCACAGGGAGTGAAGGGGTTCTTTTGTTCTATTTATTTATGTTTATTTCTGTGTTTTTTTAATCACAACTTTCTTCTAAATTGTGTGACACAACTTTCCACTCAGCACCCGCTCAGAGCAGAGTTTACTAGAGTTCATTGACTGCCAGTAACCCCCGTAGCGCAGAGCTCCCGGCAATGTAATTTGACTAACTTACAAACCGCATTGTTGCGAGCCCAACCGACGAGGCCTAGAAACTCCACTGCTGATTGGCCGGGCCGGGTGCAGTCGCTAGGCAGAGGTGTTGGGTTTCCACTGCTAGGGACTTTTTGTTCTTCTGTGTGGAGAACTGGCTGATATTCCGCGACCCATGTGGGAGATGCAGACTTGAGGCAGAAAACTAAAAACTAAAAATGAAGCGATGGTTTTATAGATGGTAGGAGCAGAAGGGAGAAGAGTTTTGTTGACTTTCTAACAAGCCACTTTGGAGAAAAAGGTACCCCCGGCCTCCTATCACAGCCCTGCAGCCAGTGACCCATTTCCAGACCCTTTTCTTACTCGGGGTTCAGGCCCGCTTTAATTGAATTATTCCAGCCATGCAACCAAGTGTTGAAGCATTCCTGCACCAGATGACCTCCCCCACCCCCGCCGCCGCCGCCTATTAGAAGTGTGCTCATTTCTCTCTGTGTTCTGATGAGATTCACGGGGCGTATTATGACTGTAAAGGACTAAGCCTCTTAAGACGTTGATTATGGGTTATCTTTTTGAAGGAGAAAGGAACGATGAGGTGTATAATACAGTAAACTAGGCCAGACTCAGACTCAACACCAGGGAGTCTGTTCTATCAGTATTTTGGTGTGACGATGCATGTGGTGTTTTTAAGTACAGTTTGCGGACATTTCTGTCATGGTCTATGTGCCGATATGGCTGAGTGGTAATACGGGTTGGTATGCCCACACTGTGAATCAAATGGGCTGATGCGTAGCCACAGGTACCACTTCCTGGAGTGTTGTGAGCCTGACACAGCCTGGCACCCTCCCTCCCCTCCCCCCTCCTCTCTCCCCTCCTCCCTCCCTAGCAGCCGTAAAGCTTCTGTGCCTCTGTCTGGCCAAGTCACCATCTTGAGAGGCTGGCCATCACATCGGCTTACATCACGCCACTGGAAAGCCCTCTCCTACCCATCTGCTTATTAACGTCATAGAAATCATACGACGGACCAACTTCAGTCGTGGCCGATGGTCGCCTTCATGGCTCATGATGACGACAGCCTTGCTTGAATGCCCCGGCCTGTGCATGACGGCCGTTTTATCCCTCGTTGTCCCCTCGTCTTGTCACCTTGCTTACAGGTCTTTGGAAGTCTGATGGCTTTGGAAAGGAGTAACGTCCTTTTGAGAAAGTACATCCATCCAGTCAGTTCTCATCTGTAAAGGGGAATTGCTTTCCTGGCGGTCGTCCCTAAGACTCATCACATCCTTCTCAAAAGCTGAAAAGGCGAATAAACAAAGCGCTGGGGGTCCGGCTTTTTGACGTGCGTCGTCTGTACAAGATCCGTCTCAACCAATCCATCTCAAAGGACCCACGTTGCGAGTCCTCGTTCCTAGTTGTATACGCCGCTGTGGGTCCATGCACTTTTCTCCCAGCAGGGTTTACGATGGACCCCTGACAGGTGCAGAGGGCGCACCACACTACTTGCACACCGTAATCCTGGGTCAGCCGTCTAAAGAGGCTAGCTAGCTCCAGTGGAGGCCCAACGAGGATGGAAAGGTGTATTGATTTAAACATACAAAAGCTCTACATACCTTCACTGTTTTGACAGTGGAGTGTGTCAACAATATCAGTCATATTGTGGTATTTAGCAGAGCGTAGATCTGATGGGCGTTGAGGCATGGAGAGTCACTTGGTCGACGAACTGTAGTTACCTCTAGTAACTGACATCTAGTTGCCTCCAGGCACAATTGTAGCCTATTCTGTTGAGTGGCTTGTTTATAAATCTGTGCTCCTAAATGAAGCGTTGCATTCAGGCTGCAACCCAGCTGAACATGCACATCCGTTCACACAGGTGTAGGCACCCGTGAAGCTGGGAACGCAGGGGTCAGATGTCATGCTCAGCGGACCGGCGACCAATGGTAACATTCACTCGTCCGCCATGTGTGTGATGGTTTAGTGACATGGCGCTAATGTTAAGCTCATTACCTAGCTGCACAAGTGTCGGATACGCTGCCACGTTGCCACAATACCCACACTCATGACGCATGAAGCTTTAAAGGGATTACATGCCTTGCTCAATGGCACAGTGACCTCCATTAGCCTTTTTGTCAATCCCCCACCTGAACTAGAGTAACCTGCCCAGCGTGCCCTATAGTAACCCTTCACCGGTGCCCTGTAGTAACCTCCCAGACAGGTCGGGCCTATTGTTTGTGTCAGGCAGGTAGCTAACTAGCAGCGCTCTGTCACATGATGCCTGCTGCGCCTGACACAATAGAGCTCAGTGTTTGTGTGTGTATGTGGGAGGGAATGGGATGCTTGACACCATATCAAAGCTCTGTTTGTTATGCCTGAGGCTAGCCAGCCGTGGGGCTTCTGTTGTTATGGTCTGGCTTTATCAGGGGCGGTGTAGACTTCCTTCGTTTTAAGTGGCTCACGGCTGCTTTTTGCGGCTGCTGTTGCTCTTACGGAGCGCAACGGCTGTTTCTCTTGGATGAAGCGTCTTGTGTAGCAGCAGTTGCAGGGTAAACGTGTGTTTTGTGTGGGTGTGTTCTGCTACCTGGTGTGTGTGTGTGTGTGTGAGCTGCTCCCTCAAGAGCTTGGTTTCCACTCCGGTAAAACGACAGAGGAAACGCAACCCCCCAGCTCATTCCCATGCCCCCTGTGATGCTCACGAGACGAGTTATGTAAACAAAACACAGTGGGTTTATATCAATTTAACAAAGGGGGAATGAGTGCTACCGTAACCCCAAAATGCTAAGTGTCCCTCCTCATCCCCCTAAAATACCCTTTAGTCATAGTATGACCTGATTTGCACAAGTGAAAATGTCTTTCTTCACATCTGGCTTCAAAGAGAGCTATAGCCCAAGGGACATTTGTTTTTTAGCACAAATAATAAGCAGAATCTGGCTTAGTCTGCTTTTAGTCTACAGCATCTTGATAGAATAAACTATGAAGACTACGAAATACTTGTTTCTCCTGTCAATCCACCCTATAGAAATGAGAATCGTTAACAAGGGTCTGAGCATCCAGCGTCACATCATCATGTTCTGGCTGCAGAGCCACGACATGCTCACAAGTTACTTTTGCTTCTTTGTCCTACAGCTTTTCCCAGAGAAGGAACAACGTCTACCATGGCACGATGGATGGATAACACTGGCCTTTGTTTCCTGTACTGTTTACTTACTACTGATAGGATTTAAGTAATTGAGTTTTACCATTAAGACTCTTGCATCTAAAGAAATTGATCTATGATTGTGAATTTGGTGTGAAGAGAAAGTGAATTGACCACCATGCTGCTAACTTAGCAAGCTACATGGCTAGAAGCAAAGCTAACACCCACTTGTCACAAATAATATTAAGCTACATGCAGCTAAGGAGTGGATTCATCTGATTAATCCACTTGTTTGTGTGGAAGCTGACCAGGAAATACCCGTCGACACTTCTTTCTGTCAGAAATGGTGCCTTGGACATATAAAGCGAGACTGGCCCACTGATTAGTAGAAGAAGTGATTGGGTGCATGCTGGGGCCTTTACTGTCTCATCCTTGGTCAAGAGCATCACCTCATAGCCCAGATCTTGATATACGGAAGAGGTTACTGGGATACTTGTTTCACTCTGTTCATTGTCATCCGTCTAGACCTGAAAAGACGTTTCAAGGAATGGTAGGTTTAGGTTACCTTAGTTCAACATCATGATGTTAGGATTTACTCAGTCAGGATGTTACTCCTTTTGACGTCTTGTCTCCTGCTGTTAGCAAGAAGCAAAGAATTCCTCAGATCCTCCGGTCAAAACAATGGAAACAACCTGCCATGACTTATTCCTTGAGAGAATTTGGTTGTTTTCATTGGCCGTGCCCGAGCCCAGTCTCCCTACCTAATCGCTCAGGCCGAACAATGACGTTTGTTGTTTTTGACTAGCATTGATCTTTCTGTATTTTCTCAACCCGTCACCAAATACCCCCAAACTAATTCCCACCTCCACTCGGGCACCAAAACAAGCGTTCTCAAGCATTTTGAACCAAGATTAGCTGAATTAGACTCTCCTACGTCAGGCAGAACAAGATTAGCGGTAACTTAGCCTGTCTTTACATGGGTGTATTGCATTGATTATGGGGTTATTGAACAGTAATTTGACAATGAGACAAATGCTCATGGGGTGGGGTGGGGGGTGCTGGGCTATTATCACACACAGACTGCCTCCATATTGCGACACTGTGGGCCTTATCGCTTGACAGCATGTGGCAGGGGTCACGACTGAGCAGTCATATAGAGCCAGGGTCTGTCGGCCAGTAGATATTTGCTCACTGCAGCTGTTCTCACGCACGTACACACTGCTGTCAGACGTACTCAAATACACACACACACACACACACACACACGCACATCTAGCTGCAGATTGATAAGCGCTTTGTAGGAGTTCAGTCAGTCACCAGGTCAAAAGCCAGAACTACTACAAACGCTGGGAAAAACTGCCACCCACTCCTTTTAACCTCTCTCGCTCTCTCTCTCTCTCAATTTCTCCTTTTTTCCAACCTTCAATGAATGGCCACTTAAAACAAGAAGAAAGTCTGTTTGTGGAAGGAAGAGAAAGTGTGTCATGGTGACCATTGAACAAAATGCGGCTGTTGCTTTTTGTCCCCACACACACACCTGTTGTCTGTGGTGAAATCCTGGCCTTTTGATGACCACCTGTGTGTACTACCCACACATGAAAGTCATTTGCAGATTTTGAATAGACCTTATGTGAAATGGGAACATGATTGAAGTAGATGGTAGAAAGCACCTGGCTGCTGCGTGCCGCCTGGTTTCGTTTCGACTGAAATCTGTTCAGCTTTTTCTCTCTAGACCACAACGGCAACCGTTTGATTTCCCGTTTGACATTTGTTCCGTTGTCTCCTTCCTGTCTCCCACCAGACACGTCTTCTTCATGCACGTGAAGGAGGACCTCCACAGCGGTCACCTGCGCATGGGCTCGGAGCAAGCGGAGGAGCTGAGCGCGCTCCTGGCGCAGGCCGAGTTTGGCGACTACAACCAAAACACAGCCAAGTACTGGTACTCAGAGCTGTGTGGCGAGGAGCCCAGTCCTGCCACCATCAACAGGTACAGCAGCCTCTAAGGGACAAACATCAGGTGTGAAAAAACTGATTCATGAACACATAAACTGAAGACTTAAGCATTGTTTTTCTTCCCAAATGCAAGTCTGGGATCATTTTGTAGTAGTGAAAATCTCTCACTGACTCGAGACCTCAGTGATTGAGACATAAGTGATTACATTGTCTGGGCAGTTTAAACAAGGTTAATAGAGTTAGTCCTTTTTACACATTGTACATGCAAGATAGGCAGAACACACCCATAACACCCATATGAGTTTCTTCAGAGATGCCAGAAGCACCGCTGGAGCAGTCAAGGGTTCAATGTCTTTCTCTCTCTTTTTTTTTTTTTTTTTTTCCCCTCTAGGTCAGTGTGACATTTTGGCCATCTTCTACCAAACCTCACCTGTACTAAAGATAGCCGTGGTGTTTTATTAGCTGGTTTTATTAGCTGCTGATAGTGATCCGTCCTTGATGAGGTCGCAGGCTGTGTGGGCGGATCGGGGAATCTAATTGGATGATCATTATAAAACTATGATAATCTGCACAGATGAGGTTTGAGTTACTGCAGTAATTATTTATCAGTCGTCGCCTAGCACCAGAACAAATATGCTAACATTTAAATCCAGATTAGTGTATCAGGAGATTGTTTAGAGATCACATGTACTAGGACTGACCTTGGGTTGAATCCCAGCGTCTCCTCTCCTGTGTCTCTTAGTCTTTAAAAGATAATTACATAATTGATCTGACCACTTGACACCTGGTAACCTTTCTTTTACGTCATCTTTTCAAAAGCTCTGCCCCCTCATTAGCTCTGGGAGAGGTTAGAGTCCACCCCAAGAACACATGGTGAAAAGTAAATATTGGGTCATGGCAATCTGCCAAGGAAGGCATTTAATGGTAGATGGTGTCCAAGCCTGACTGAAAGGTGAATTTTGATAAAAGACACTGTAAAATGCTTTCCACTGAGTAGTACAGTCAGTTTTTATCTTGTTATAGAATTATTATTGTTGTACACATTTTGTTTTTTTTCAGCCACAGTAAGTTTTTACCCAGTGTGACAGACGCACTGACATACACACAGACTTCACAGCTAACACACACTCGTCAGCCAACAGGAACAGCTGAGAAAACTCCAGATAGCATGTGGTTGCGGCCTTCTTTTGACAGAAGGACATCTCCCACTGTTTATCTTGAACGTTTATCTGGTTTACTCTGAAGCGAGCCTTTCTGGGCATTGGGTGAAAGTGGAAGGTTATGGTGTCAGAGAACAAGGATCCCACTGTCTGGGGAATTGGTGTTGGTGTTAAATGGCAGTTAGACTCACAGTCAGTATACGGCAACAGCCATCATGGAAACTAAGCTGAAAGATATGTGAGTGGCAGTCTTTTCCCAAATGAAGACTTTATATTACATTAGAGAGTCATTAGAGATCCACTATTGAAAAGTCAAAGACTGGATGTGTCCCATAGCGTGCATTGTTTATCACGTTGGCTGGTAAAATGACTGGTTTGGATTTGGTCTTTGTGAAATGCATCCCACCCAGATGCATGCTGATAGTTCGCTGCATGTTTATTAAAACCCAGATAAATAACTTCCTCTTCTGTCTCGTGCAGCCTGAGGAAACCAGGCTAATGTTGAGGAGTAGACTGGCCTGTTGAGCGGTTAAACCAACTCAGATTATTAGAAATGATTGACGCTTTAGATAAACCCAAGTCTGGAACGCTTGAGTAAGCAACGGGCTTGCAGTTGTATCGTCCAATATATATCTTGCATCAGAAAGCAGACTTCGATTCAGTTGAGGCAGAGGGGAAAGAGTGGGACGGGATGAAAGGCAGGATTGCGATAAGAGAGGGGAACAAGGAATGACGGGAGAAAGAAGTTGAGGAACGAACCAGCGGGGCAACAGGGGGCAGCGGTAGCTTTGGGAGGCAGGCCAAGCCAAACCACTCCAGTGTTTGTTCTGGGTCGCGAGGCCAGAGCCATCCGCTTTGTTTACCCGGGCTACTCTCTGGCATCGTCATCAGATACTCGGTACACGCAGTGCTGATGAACCCAATCAAGCTAATATGGACATAAAACAGCCTTGTTAGCAAAGAGGCTACATTATAATAGGGCCCTTTTTTTTATTGATACCACTTCCTTGTTTTTCATTGAGATGCTTTTGGTGAGTTAACGTGCTAATAACAGTGTTTGCTTTTGTTGGTTTAAAAAAACAAAAGGATACTGGTGCTGATGGATAAGGTCTGTGATGTATGAAATTCAAACTGAGCCAATCATCCAGTGAGCCTCTGTAGAGCCACTCATGAGTTTTAATTACAGCTTGATTGTTGCTGTTGGGCTATCAAAAGGCACCACATCACTCAGTCATATTGAAGTGGTTAGAAAATGGAGAGTTGATTGTGGCTAGTTTGTACTGTCTGACATATGTGTGGAGAAATGTGACTTCATTGAGTTGTACTTGATGGAGAGCCGGTGTTAATCTGGCTTTGATACTCAGGCCGTTCAGATTGAAGCACCAGCTCTGTTCTGACCAGCACGGTGACGTGACAGCAGCTCACAATTACAATACAATTACAATTACTTGATTGCCTGAGTTTTTTGTTTATTTTTTGTCTGTTTGTTTTTTATTTTAAATATCACATTATGGGATGAACAGATGATCTGCCAAACCACCTATGTTAATAAACCCCTCCACGTGTTGCAGTTGGCCAGCAGGCACTGCTGTTCATTACCTCACCTACAGTCACGTTGGGGTGTGTGTGAGCACAGATGTGGATCCAACAGCCGCTTTTCTTCCTTTTTCTGTCCCATGAATTACAAACAACAATCTCCCTGCTGTGGAGTCATATGGTATATAAATCCCATCATGCAACTCCTACCAGTGCAGGGTCTGAACAATTTAGCAGGTTTTACTGGCCAAAGGGAGCATCCAGCTCTGCTGCCTTAGCATTGATCTTATAACAGGAGTTGTCAGAGTAGTGATTTAACATCAGGGCTTTAGGTCTGAGGGCATGCTCAAGCTTGACGGATACACCACACTCCAACATGTTCAGTGTTGTTGCACTCAGCTTGTTTATATATAAGCCTGTATCAGTGGATGTTCCTGTGTATGTTGAACCATTAGGCTTATGTTATGTGTTCATACGGCTTATGCCATACAGTCTCCAAACCAGGCAAGAGTAACCTCACTAAACTAAAAACAACTGTCTTTCTCTTGTCCCTCTTCTCCCCCTCGGTCCTCTTGCAGCATCGTCTCCAGACACAAGGCCCTGGAGGGTTTGAGCCAGGGCTCTGTGGAGTACCAGGCCCTGCAGCTCGTTTCCTCTCTGGAGCACTACGGCGTGGAGTGGCACTGGGCCCGCGACGCCGACGTCCAGCGGCTGGCTATAGGGGTGGGCCCCGAGGGCATCGCAGTCTGCAAGGAGGACTTCAGCTTAGTCAACAGGTACGGGCACATCCTACATGGCTACTGTGGCTACATCGACTACACATTCATGATAGACGGTGACAAACAGTCTGCATGTTCTTACTCTGTGAGAAAGCTACTTTGACAAGATGCAGTTGATAATGTCTTCTTTCTCTTTCCTCCTCGTCTCAGAATAAGCTATCCCATCATCCAGATTGCCACCCAGTCGGGGAAGAGTGTGTACCTGACAGTGACCAAGGACACCAGTGACAGCGTGGTGCTTTTGTTCAAGCTGATCAGTAACCGGGCAGCCAGTGGCCTGTACCGGGCCATCACCGAGACCCACGCCTTCTACAGGTGAGGGGACAGGAGGAGCTTCACTACGGCTGACATCATGTTTAAGCCCAGTTCAGCTTCTGAAGCTAGCCAGCGTGCCAGTCACCTTTCACGGTCCCAGTTGAAAAACAGTTGCAGAGCACATACAAAGAAGGTTAATGCTGGGAGCACTTCCTATGAGTCATGTTTGCTCCTTTTTATATTTCTAATTCAGCCTCACAACTCTGTGCCACTTCACCAGAAAGCAACCCACTGTAGCGTGTCGTGATAATGCCCTGAGCAACTCATTGCTGGCTCTCTTTCAGTAAAGCAGATATAGAGTGAGAGGGGAAAACCTGACCTGAAATGTGTTTTCTAAAACGGGTTCTGCTCTGTTTGGCGCAGAGTGCTCTCTGAATATGCATCCTCCCGACCATACTGGTACTCATTGACTGAGCGTGCTTCAGTTGCTTTTCAGCCCTGCCAGGGTACAAACACATGCACCGTGACAAAAACACAACCACCTAGAACTGTCCCATGTCCTTGGCCTGAAGTCATATTGATGAAAGCGTGGATTGCACAGGACAGTCTTGTAAAAAAAAATGGATGCTTTTCCATATGCCTGCAGAAAAGTGCACTTGTCTGCAATTTGCAGCGAGCAGGGACAATCCAAACGGCTGAGCTATGAAATTGTTCTCAGCCGGTCACAGTGGCCACAAAGGTACAAAAGACCTCTTCTTTTGTTTCAGGGGTCGGGTTTTGGCCCAGAGTCTGCAGATTTTTTGCAATCATGTCTTCATCCTGCTTGCTCAGATGCAAGTATACAGTACTGCCCAAAGTAAACAGTGCTGCAAGGGTATTAAATAAACACAAACAAACCCTCCTCAAAGTGCAAGAGGAGGTTATTGCACTGAAAGCAGAGAATAGAAATTCACATAGCTATTTATTTTATGAGCCCATTGTCACCACGATGTGTGACATGTCTCAGCTCTGATTGTGGTGACATCAGTAATCATGTCTCGTCCTGTGTCTCTGTCCCTCAGGTGTGACACCGTGACCAACGCGGTGATGATGCAGTACAGCCGCGACTTCAAGGGCCACCTGGCCTCGCTCTTTCTCAACGAGAACATCAACCTGGGCAAGAAGTTCGTTTTCGACATCCGGCGGACCTCCAAGGAGGTCTACGACCACGCCCGCCGCGCCCTCTACAACGCCGGCATCGTGGACCTGGTGGCTCACTCCGGCAGCGGGGAGCGCACGCCGCCCCCGCGCTCCCCGAGCAGGGACAACCAGCAGGACGAGGGGCTGGACTGTGGCAGCTGCCAGCAGAGCCGGGCCCTGCAGGAGAGGCTGCAGAAGCTGAGGGAGGCGCTGCTGTGCATGCTGTGCTGCGAGGAGGAGATCGACGCAGCGTTCTGCCCCTGCGGCCATATGGTGTGCTGCCAGACCTGCGCCAACCAGCTCCAGGTGAGACGAGACGGGAGGCTGATGTGTCTCTCTACACTCTCAATGTACATATAGGATGCAGGAGTCAAACACAGTGGGGGGGGTTTGTGTTTTGGTTTAGCACCCATGCTAACTTCAGCGTACAGTAAGTGGACGAACCTTTTAGTGAATTACCGCAGTGGAGTGACCGTGTTAGCACCGTGCCATACCGCTGACACCGAGATGTCATCACTAACTTAAAAGCAGGACTTTTAGAAGTAAATTGGCTTAGACAAGAGGACACGAGCACAGAAATGAAGCCAAGAAATCTGTTAGTTTTGTCCTTGGTGTAAGGCACCTCGATCCACCTTGGGTCTGCAGCTGTACCTAAAGCTCTTACCTTCGACTTTACTCAGTTAAGCAGTTCTGATTTCTCATCCTATAAACATCCAAGGATTTGCTTTCACTCTCTGCTAACGTGATTAATCAGCTAAATGTTGCTCAACTTTGTGGAGGCAGGTGGTGTGTGTGTGTGTGTGTGTCTGTGTATGTGTGTGAGATTATAGCAGCCAGGCAAATCTCCCTTCCACTGAATGAACAAGCAAGTGTGACATGGCTACATTAAATGCATGTGTCAATGAGTAGAGTAGAAACTGAGACAAAGCATTCACCGCTTTCAACGTGAAGGGGGAATTTGTGACCTCATGTCAACTCACTAAGCTAGCCGAGTGTAGAGCAGTGCACATTCCACCTGCCTTTCTCTGGAAGATGGCCTCTTCCCTTATATCAGCTTGCCCTCTCCTTCCCATAAGACATTTGTCTCGCTGTCCTTCAATCCCAACGTTGATATTTGTCAGATGACCTCACCGATGTCTATTAATTGTCTAAATGGCAGCCACCACTCCTCTACCCAGCCATAGCTCAATATCCTACCTGACATATGATTATGGTTCCATATTCCCCTAGCTAGCTCCTCCCAGCCTTTTGCCGCTTCATGCTTTTATGTAACATGCTTAAGAGCTGGCTAGCGGCTACACGTGGACTCGTGTGTTGAGCAGAGGCTTGGAGAGGAGAGTGGTTCAGTCAGTTGTGGGGCCACAGGACTCATTTATAAGTTACTTGATCATACAGTGCACGATCTCATTCAAGACAATGGATTTGGGTCTTCAAGCTTTGTGTTCTGGTCATTTTTAATGCCTTGGGATTTGACCGTGGCGTGTTTGAGACATGTGATCTGGGTGGTGAGGTCATATTTTCTCAGTGTTGGTGATGAATCGTTCCACAAGAGACTCTGACCTGGTCCTGAGTCCCACCCCAGCAAGAGTGTAGTCTCCAGCCCTCTCCGCCTGCTTATCAGCTCACTAAAAATAAACATGTACTTGGTGCGCTGCCCACTCACCTTTTTTTCACCTGTCACTGAATATCTTCTCCATCTTTTTCTTCCCCCCCCCAGTCGTGTCCTGTCTGTCGGTCGGAGGTGGAGCACGTGCAGCACGTCTACCTGCCGACCTGCACCAGCCTGCTGAACCTGACGCTGACCGACAACCACCACCGACACCACCGCGGCGGCAGCAGCCCCGCGCCCATCCACAGGGGCATGGACTCTCCTCACACCTGCTCCACCGCCGAGTACGACCACAAGATCTACCACACATAAAGACAGCTCCCCCCAAAAACTCCCGCCAGAACTCCAGTATGAACCGCTTGAAGCGAAACCAGCCAGATCAATGTTTCACCGAGAGGACGACGCACCCCGTGTTCGGCCTCAAGTCCACGAACTACCAAACCTAAACAGAAAAGCATACACCGAGGTTGATGCACCGACACCACTCCTTCAACTAGTGTCTGTTTTTTGGTTATTTCCCTTCATCTCGTTAGATTGTCAACTCGTCTGGTTGGCTGTATTTTCCCTGTTCATTTGGTTGGTTTGGTCACTCGACTGTTTATTTTAAATCGCTGAAGAATTTCTGCCACAACATTATTTTACATTAGCCTCGTATTGTATTTCTAAATTAAGTTATTGCATCAGTTGACCTGATACACAATAGAAAGGCCATTTCTTTTGTTTTTGCTTAGATTTTTTGTTATTTCAGTTGTTTTTCTCTTAGCTCCATATCGGGCTCCCAGCCTCACACAACATGTACTATATAAGGAAATTCTGTGTTTTAGGAGAATGGCTAGTCACTGTACATAATGGATGGAGTCAGTTAATCATCACTTTTAAAGTTTCACAGCATTTTAAAGCTCGTCTTTGATTTGAGGACTTAGTTTTATGATATAACAGAGTGAAATGCATCTTTTTTTTTTGTTTTTTTTGTGCTTGTTTGTTTTTTTTGTGTGCTCCATGTTTTCCAAGCCAATGAGGAGGTCTCTAGAGGCTAAGATGCTCTGCTCTGGGTGCAGCGCTGCATACTGAGCAGACACGGGAGGCGATAAGGCCACCATTGTCCCATTCATGTGTAGATGGATGAGTGGACGGGGGGTCCCACAGGTCCCACAAACTTCTTTTAAACCCACCAGAACTCCACACACCCTCCGCCCACCCTTACCTCGAAACGGGTCTTGAAGATTAACTGCCACTTTCCAAAACAACAAGCCCGATTTCAGACTGCTGCACCTCTACTCCACATTCAACAGAAACCTGGAAATTAGATGGCACAAATATCTCTTTATTGTTCTAGCAGACACGTAACCAAGAGGTAATCTACTGAAATCCTTGCTTTCTTATTTTTTTTAAAGATAAATGTATGTAATTGCCCGGTGGCAGTTGCTTCCTCTGAAAGACCTCAGTTAAAAATGTCTCCTCTGGGCTCTACTAGTGAGCTCCCTCTGGTTATTTTTAAAAGGGTACTAGGAGATCTGTCTGTGCAATACTAGCTTGCTTTTTGAAAAGCGTTCTCAAGTTTTATTTTATTTGGAAGAATAGAAACAAATAGAAAAATTATGTACATCGTCACTTTACCAAGGAAGTTTTTTCCAAGAGTCCGTAGGGGTTTGGCCTTAATGTAGCAGCAGCACCGTGTATATTGATCTATATTCTTTGCACAGACTATTTTTTTGTTCTGGTAAGAAGAGGACTAATGTTCTTTTTCTGAAGTGCTGACTTGGTTCAGCTCAGTCATTGCAGGGGAACGACGTATATTATTTTTCCACATGTAGGGGTTTGTTTCTGTTTTCTGAAGCAAAAGCCACTATGCTCTGTAAAATGCAGAAATAACTCTT
This sequence comes from Hoplostethus atlanticus, assembly GCA_034670405.1. NCBI lineage: Eukaryota > Metazoa > Chordata > Actinopteri > Trachichthyiformes > Trachichthyidae > Hoplostethus > Hoplostethus atlanticus. Next base: position 4,402,659 of record JAXDDX010000006.1, on the reverse strand, counting down.
AGGATGAAATCATTTTATATATATATATATATATATATTATGCTTTGAACAACAGAGAAGAAGTATTAATAAAGTTTGTTTTTAAAAAAACTGTCTGCCTGTGGGACTTTCCTGTTTGATTACACCTTTGACTGTGTTGACTCTGGATGTGTTTTGTGTTTTGAAAGCTCAGACAGACACACAGATAAGACTTGCTTATTCAGAACACTACAAGTTGAACACCAGTAACATTGCCAGGAAATGAACGAGTTTCACAACCACCCTAGAGGTTTATGTTGGATTGGTCATTGAAATTATTTGATTTATTTGGGTGTACTCCTACTGCGTCCTGTTTTTCTCTAGGTACTCAGTAGGAGCTTTCAGACACCACTACTGGGCTGAGAGGAACCATTTCTCCTAGTCCCACTTTCACCGTTGGAGCGCTCAGAGGTTACAGATAAGAGACGGGAAGGGCAAATAGGTTTTCTTGTGACCGTTTTAATGCAAGGGGAACAAATACCTGGCATGCTTTTAGTCCTGGCTAATGTCCTTTTCTTGTCGTGGCCCGGTTGAATTGTGCACCAACTGGTCAACGCGTCATCTCTGTCATTGGCGGAGTGCAAAGAGGGTTGAGAACAGCACTCCGTGGTATAAAGAGGCTTTTTGTATTGATGAGAAATGACAAGCTCCACTGGACTGTGATTATAAAGTTTGGGAATGGGAGCGAGGCTCCGACAGCTATTGATTAGAATTGTCAACAGCACTCTCTTTATCCGTCTGTCTGTCAGTCTATCCCTTCTTCAGGAGAGTGGTTGTTCTCTCTCTCCCCCCCTCCCCCCCACCCTTATCTCTTTACTTCCCGTCAGACGTCAGTGCCATTAAATGAACTCCAAGGACACCGATGGCTGCGGTGACCGAGATGTCTGGGGGGGGAGTGTTGTGCACGCCAGTCAGCCATGCCGCTCACCAAATCTCTCATCTTTAATGGAGGAACTTCCACAAGCCCAGTCACACTCGATGCTGTAAATGAACCAATCGAATCCCCTTGTGATCGGTACCACAACTCATTGGATTGCTATTCGATTACTGTACCTGCAAAATCTCAAGATTCTGTTTGAGCATCATCATCTGCAGCTATGACTAACCCTTATTTCAGGATCAGCAATCATCTGGCTTTGCCCCTAATTGTCTGTGGCCTGATTACTTTAATTTTTCCTGTAACACATCAAAGTTGATTTTTTTTTTGTGACGAGAACACTAATTCCATTGTCATCTGTTATTCCCCATTTAATCAGTTACTTGTGTTTCCAAGGCACTTGCAGATATAATCATCCATCCGTTCTGTAGCCGCTTATCCAGGTCAGGGTCGCCGTGGCAACAGGGCAAGCAGAGCAGCCCAGATGTATTTTTTTTTTTCCCCCTTACAGATATAACACAGCCAGCTGGTTAGTTAGAACAAACTTGATATATTTTATATAAAGCCGTCTCACCATCTCTATGGTACAACTGTGTGATATGTGTCATGAGGTGCAACAGGGTTTTTACTGGACCTGACAGAACTTGTTTATGTGAAACCTCAAAGGTTAAAAAAACCAACTGTACCAGAAGTAAAATGAGAAGTAGCACATTAAGCCACCTGACTCAAAAGGTTAAACCTTAACCGTAAGATGAAACGTGCAACTGGGACAGAGCGGTGAAACATGGCTGTCGGAGTAGATCAGTAGCAGGCGTTCTCTCTGTCTTTTGTTTGGGTTGTTTGCCTCCAGCCCCCGCCAGGCAGAAAAAGCCACTGACACAGATTCACATGCACTGTGGCCAAAAAACAAGGCCAAATTAGTCATGTAGTGCTTTCTGCTCTGTTGCCTTGCCCAAACCCAAAGCCTTGTGGTGAAACACAAACAGGAAAACCATTATTCCTGTCAGAAAAAAGCAGATAAGCCTATTGTACTATGATATACAGGTAAAGAGAGCAGTGATGAAATATAAGATTGCAGTTAAGCTCTTTTTTTGGGGGTTGAAAGAATCACACTGTAATCTGAACTGTATCTCAAACCACATACAGTCACATTAATCTCTTGTGTAATTCCCAACAAAATAAGGGTTTTGCACTGGGTAGCGGCACGAAGCACCCTGAGAACCTACTGCTTAGTGACTTCATTGTACACATCTATGGCTAGTTCATGTTCTACTGGACTTCTAATAAAATGAGTATCACCTTAGTGAGACAATAAGGCAGCTGAGAGGGTAGTGGGAGAGACACAGGAGGGCAATTCAGCTGATCCCAGACCAGCAAGAGGATGTAAAAACTCCAAGATCTACTGAATCCACGAGGGTTGAGGAACAGACTTTACAATGAGGTCTTGGGGTCTGGTGTCCAATTATATTAGGTTTCTGAGTTCATTGAACAGTCTACTGCCAACAAGCTGATCAGGGTAGTATTACACCTGGAGAGGAGAGGAGAGCTCCAGAGGTAAACAAGTCTTTTACATTCCTCCTCGTGTCAACGCATGACTTTGAAGACTTTCTTGCTAACCCAGAATGAACTTTGCCCCAGTTTTCTGGACTGTTTGCGAGGGCGTATTATTATTTTAATACTTCTATTTCTGCGTGACTAAATGGAGTACATAAAGAAGGCCAAGGCGTATCGGTCTGCCGAAAAGGGGAAGTGCAGCACATTTAGCTTGAGGTGGTTACAGAAGCCCGGCTCATGGATGTAAAATCTAGTTTGGCTTCCTCTCTTAAAGAGTTGAAAACAACCTGAGAGCATATTCCCTCAAGAAACTGATTAGTTAGGGTAAACAAATGGAATACCTGAGTTCCTATCAATTCAACTCCTGCCAGGAAAGGAAAACATGAAAAGATCCTCACTAATTAAACCCTCCGCCGTGTTTCACATCTGCTCTGCCAAATGACACACACTGCCAGAGATGGGTAACTCCTCTGAATGCCTCCGAGACATGTTTTCGACGGCCCAAACAGACCACGCCTCTTGATGACATCATCAGCCAGTAACAGAGCGCTGTGTGAGACAATCCAGTGTGTGTGTCTGTGTGTGTGTGTGTGCCTCTATGTTCTCTCCGAAGTTATAGAGGGGGGAAAAATCCTGTCCTGGTACACAATGTTCTCGCCTCGCTTATACCGGTCTCGTGTCTCCTGCTAGCGTTGAAGAGACTTCACAGGGCTTCGCTGCACGATGGTCACATTTTAGTTTAGTTGATTAGACCCATTTTTAAGATGTTAAAAAGTTGCATGCACTTCAAAGTCATCAAGGATAACACAGAAGGCCAAACACAAATACATACTTCTAGACAAGTCTTTCTTTAGTAGGATTCAACATTGGTATCCGACAACGTGGTTCGTTCCCAATATGGCGGTGAAAATAACTAGCATCAACTAAATACTGTGATGAAGTGTAATGTACTCAGTAGCCCTCATATGAAGACACATGCAACAGCCAGTGTCATCACACAGCTTGTAAATGGCTGCTTTTACAATATATGCCTCTCCTTCACCCAGTGAGCTACCATGCAAAGTGCTGACGTGGGTTCAGTGTCTTGCCCAAGGACACTTTGACATCAGGGGATCGAACCGCCAACCTTGTGATCAGTGGACAACCTGCTCTACCGCTGAGACACAGCCGCCCCAGCTTGTGTAACCTGAAACACTGGCAGCTTCTCATATACGTAGATGGTTTTATACACGCAGTCAAACCTGCATGTACATCCAACAATGCTGCTTGCACTTTCACCTACTTACCACCTGGGCCCATGTAATCGCCGCCCTCACCTTCCCAGTCGTATGCACACACAGACACACTGGACACGTAAGACTGCAGCTGCAGCGAGGAGCTGACATGTAGAAACACTGTGTCATAGACCAGCTGTCCTTTTCTTATCAGTTTTATGGCCTTAAAAGGTATGGCTTAACCGTATTCAGCAGCTTCTTATCAATGCAGGCTAGTGTAACGTACAAAGTAGCACTAGAGGTGAAAGAGCAATGGGTGCATATAAGCACTGTAACCGTTTCATGTCATAGCACTTGATTATTTGATCCGTTTCATCAGTCCAGCGGTTTTTAATCCAAACAATTCACTTCAAATTAAATTCAGTCTATTCACTACAAATTCAATGAAACTCACTCATTCACACATTCACTTCCCATTGAATCAACTCAAAACACATCGTTGAAGCAGAAGTTGACTGATAGAGCAGCTCTATCCACTTTTACAATACTGGAAATGATTGATGGCAAATTGTCGCAATTTTCATACTTTCAACCATAACTGATTCCTGCATGGACTCACTACAAAGAAACCCTCGTTTCTTGCCGTAAGGGCAGTGACAAATATGACACCATTACTAATGAAACATGATTAGTAATGGTGCTCTGGGATCTGCTTCAGCATTATTGCTTCAATCACTAAGGAACATCTTGTTGGCAGGACACACACTTAACTAGAGAAGTGTCTCACTGTTTAGAAGGTGTTTTCTTCAACTGTACTGACATCTACTGGTCGCACTGGGTACTAACATTCTTCTGTATCATCTATTGGGATAGAAAACAAACTGGTTCCATTGCAGATAGCCACATATGCATTTTGTTCTACTTTGTGAGGGTCCTTCTTTACAAGTTAGTGCAAATGGCATTTATTGTATTATTCGTTATGAATCATGTTAAACCAGAGACAATATCAGCTTTCACATACAGTATTAACCCCAAAATGCATAATGCCAAAAAGATCTTGCAAATTTGGAAATTCTTTCACAATACAATGTCAGAATACTCCTCTGGTTAGTGTAAGAACTGGCTATGGGACCAGAATGTGTCATGAACACAGTGACTCAAAGCTAATCACATACTTTGATTACACACATTCATTGCTATAGGAAATGCTTGCACTGCTATTGCTCTAAGGCTTTGTGTGAACATTACAAGACATTAGGGCAGTTTAGGGCAGCTTGATACTAAAGTTTGATCTCTCTGGCAAGGAAAAACTACTTTTCATGAACAAACTCCTTAAAAGTCATGATCAAAGACTAAACATTATACAATATATAAAACCATTTTTAAAAGTCTGTTGTCAGCACATACAGTGGCAAATAAAAAGGGGGCAGATTTGCATTTAGGACCTGCATTTAGAAATCCTTGTTTTAATGAAATAATACATTAAAAGGTATAATGGACATGAATACAGTAAGGAGTTGTTGCATCACAGGGTTAAACTCAGTGAGAAGAACAGACTGAACTATTATGATGTTTTTTCTTGTTTTACTTGGCATTAGATGAAGATGAACAAAAGACAGATCAACTAATGCATCAATAATTGAAAGAAGACACAGGAGATAAAGGGAATATAAACACATGTAAACAACAACAACAAAGGTTATGCTGCTGACTGCACATCCTCCAGCATGACTCATTCATGACTTTTCCATTTTGTTTGTTTTGTTTTGTTCGTCACTTTGATATGACTGAGGAAACTGACTCTGTTGCTCCTTTAATCTCTCCCTCTGTAGCCGCATACCTGTCTCTCTCTCTCTCTCTCTCTCTCTCTCGCTCTCTCTCTCTCTCGCTCTCTCTCTCTCTCTCTCTCTCGCTCTCTCTCTCCCTCTCTCTCTATGTCTCTCTCCCTCTCTCCTCTCATCTGTACACCAATTGCTTAGGGAGTAATGCTCCAACTGGACAGCAGGTGTGCTCTTTAGCACTGCACCACACAATCCACTGCAGTGTGTGTGTGTGTGTGTGTGTGTGTGTGTGTGGTGTGTGTGTGTGTGTGTGTGTACATGCGTCAGCTGCTGGGACAGCCTGCTAGCTTGGCCACTGCTGCTGCTGCCACTCTGCTGAAGGAGAGGGAGGAGAGGAGAGGGGGAGAGAGAGAGAACGCCAAAGGAGCGGAGGGAGAAAGAGGGAGAGAGGGAGAGAGAGGGAGAGAGAGGGAGAGAGAGAGAGAGAGAGAGGGAGTCCAGGCCCAAATAAAGCTATGGGGGCCGGGGCTGGGCTGGGCCCCCCTTTGCTATAAATACGCTGGCCGCCTGGAGGTTCGGGTTTGGTGGCTGGGGCTTGGGACCGGTGACCACCACTGCTGCAGCCTTCTTCAAGGGAGTCTCCGCTGCCTACTCATCATCGTTTTCCTCCTGGCCGTCACCGTTCTGGAGATCCAAAATGCCCCGGGTGGACTCGGACCTCAAGCTGGACTTTAAAGATGTCCTCTTCAGACCCAAGAGGAGCAGCCTTAAGAGTCGCTCAGAGGTAGGTGCACCATCGCTGGGTTAGTGGATTACGCAATCAGAGGGCAGGCAACCACCAGCCCAGGAGTGTCTATGTCTCTGCTGTGGGTGACGCAACAGATGTACGTTAACTATTATATATGGAGGTGGGTGGTGGGGGTTATGGGGCCCTCTTGACTAACCCATATCAGGATGATTTTATATCATTCATTGTCCATTTATGTTTATACATCTGCATCAATGATAGCTCAAGGAAACTGGACAGAGAAAGGCCAGTGTGATTCACTATTAGTCTCGAGGGTCTCTCTTGTCTGCCAGTGAGGCCGAGGCATGTTCTACATGTGCACCACCACGAGCAGAAAAAAGGAAGACTGAATGAGCGCGGAAGAGTGGGGTGACCTTCTTAAAGCTTATGGAAAACAAGGTTACCACTGTTGTAGCTGTGCCAGAAGATAGCCAAAGGAAGAGTCTGTCTCCTAACAGGAAAAAAGAAGGAGGGGATGCAAAAGGTTTTGAAAGATCTGCTCAATCATTTTAAGTAGGTAAAACGCCACCGCGTCTCCCTGGGAGAACAACCGCCCTGCCCTCATTGTTATTTTTTGCTTTAACTAAGTTCCTTAAATTAGCTAAGGAAGATAATGATCCTGGTCAGGTGGCACTAGACGTGGGGTGGGAGTGGGAGGGAGGCGGCGGCGGCTGCGAGACAGCGAGTGACATGAGATACAGCAGCCTTCTCAGTAAACCTGTTTAAAAATAGGACTGTGTGTGTGTTACCGTCAACAAGAGCACATTCCATACCACTGGGATGTCAGGGTAGCAGACAAAGAAAGGCCAACGTTACAGCACAGTGAAGGGTATTACATGCAGTTGCGTGTACCAGGGGACAAAGCATATCTCAGCTATTTGTTCATTCATAGTGCGGGGTAGTGATGGTGTGTGTGTGTGTGTGTGTGTGTGTAGTAAATAGGAAGTGTCTGAAACAAGGACATTTAAAGGCCACAACAATTCTATTACTTCTTCTTTTAAATCGATTTTGTTAAACATCACATCAATTTTCCTCCTTTCCTGCAATAGATTCTTTTAGTTGGAACATTGGATCCAAAATGGAAGCCAGTCAGGTACTCCAGGCAGCCTAAAGCAATCACTGGTAGCATTTGATATGTCTACAATGTACACAAGACAACTTCCATGCTGCACGCCATTTATACCGCAGCCAAATCTAATAGCCCATGCACTCCACAAGCGTTCATCTGTTGCATTGTGCAGCTCTTGTTTGAATTACTGCTGCATCTACCAGCTGCCAAAGCTCACCAGACATCTGCAAGGTCGTTTAGAGAAGGAGGAGACTTTAACATCATGGAAGAACGACCTGGATGAGGATTTTCAAAGATCCAGGCTTTGTTTTCAGTGTGAATAAATTGTTACTTAGTATTAAAAGTATTATTACTACTGTCTCTCATTAGTGAGAGACCACTTGGTGTGCTAGTTACACGACCCCCGCTGAGCAGGAACATCTGTCTTCAAACTGAATGATACCACGTTCCTCTGATCTGTGCTACCACCGCACCAGGAGAGTCAACCACAGCACATCTGTATCATTTTAGCCAGATGTTTTGCTGGTACACAGAATCTACCCCTTAAAAGAGGATTCATTGGTGTATATTTCATAGATTTGCAGGTAGTGAAGGATAAACTGGAACGTTAAGAAAAGGGTCTTATAAATAAATATTGTGCCTCTGACCAAATCAAGCAAAACAAAAATGAATTTTGCCAAAATCAAAGGGTTACATTTTTTGTCCAAATTGCTGCGATATGAAAAGCCAAAACAAATTTGCATCTGAAGAAGGCTATAGATAAAACTATGTGTATTTATTTATAATATAAGTTATCATACAATGGAGAGCAATAAGTCAAAGATTGTTTTGAGAATCCATATATTACAGCCAGCCATGATGGTGACTGGATGGTGAAATCCTGCTGAGTCAGTATGCTGTACTGAAAGGAGAGACCTGTATTGATTTGCTGCAGCACGAAATGGATACGGAAGACTGGACGCTCCTCCCTCACTTGTTCCCCTCCATGCTGCTCTCCCTCCATACCTGTTTCTCCCTGCATTATGAGTTATGGCCTCATTTTCGCTGTGGCACCAAAAACCCACTTCACTTTATGGAACGCTTTGCATTATTAACCTATTTCAACACCCAAAGATGCAATGTCAGTATAGGAAAGGAGTCTCAGAACTGCTGCAATGGTAGCACTCTCCATTATAAGCTCCTTTACAACAGCCTTTACCTCTATATGTGTTTCCAGTTAGGCATAATAATCTGATCTGAGTTCTCTGAAAATACCACTCATATAATCTCTATTGACTTTCAGTGTAACTTGCATTCTAACATGTTGTTGTAAAACCTCCTTGTGCTCATCAGCCAGTCCAGTTGTCACGTGAACGTTAAGTTGCTTCTCACTCTGGAGGTTCGAGTCAGCAGATCATTTCTGAGTGTTAAATCATAGGCAGCACAGTGTGAATGAGACACTGAGCCGATCGCGTTACAGGTCACAGCACCGGCTCGATTGCTACCGGATCTAAATGATTCAGTGCATCACGGCCGCCGCAGACACTGCAGAACATGAGTCACATTAGCTGCTCACATTTCTGAGAGAATCTCTGCAGCCGTCCAGTCAAGTGAAGGGCAAACAATTCATTTGTGTATTTACAAGGTTTCCTGACTGAGGTGGTAAAACACATCTTGTATCTTGTGTCTTTGAATGTCTTGTATCGTTCAAGTTCATGATACAACAACACTGTGTATCCTTTAATTTTAATGAAGCGAGTGAACGTTGATCAGGGTTTGATCAACCAGGACCAAAAGCTTTCTGGGTGCACGGAGAGGAGATTTGGTATTTATACCAGCTTGTTGCTGATGATGACAGTAAAAACACTGTTGTAGGAAATGCTTGTTTTCACTTTCACTTGTACTTCAACTTTCACAATTTTCCTCTAATCTATCAAACATATCTCCTATGAAAAATGTGGTGCTGTAAATCATAGCGTAGCGTCACTAGCTAGCCTCGTAGCACAAACATCCCACCTACCTATTTGTATTATTGTTACATATGCCTCATATGTAACAGTTTACAACCATGCTTGACATGGATTACAGTTGATATGTGCACATTTTCAAATGTGTTTCAAAGTTGTATTTATGTAACAACGCTAGCTAGCTAGCTGTGTGTTGTTTGTGAGGTTTGCTGCAGTAAATGAAACATGAACTTGTCTGAAGCTCACATTTTACTCCCTCCCTCCTACTGGCCCAGCAAAATATGTCTCAAAATACCTCACAATAATCTACTCAATGGAAAATTCAACCTTATGAACTCGTGCACAGATTTAGAGTGCCTCCGTCTTGTCCTCAAACATTTGCTGTTCTTGAAATGGACGCTCTCAGAATAACTCCTGTCTCCGTCCCTTCAGGTTGACCTCCAGAGGACCTTCACATTCCGCAACTCCAAACAGACCTACACCGGCATCCCCATCATCGCCGCCAACATGGACACCACGGGAACCTTTGAGATGGCGCAAGTCCTCAGCAAAGTGAGTTGACAGGATGGAGAGGATGAAAGAGATACAGCAGTATGTGTGATTTCTTGTGTTCTGATTGGCTGCTTGACCTGATTTTCTCGATGTGCTAAACATCCACTAAAGAGGAAGAGGAGGCTGTCCCAAGTACTGACATTGTGTAAGGCAGAGCGCCTAGCGGGAATGTTTGAAACAAAAAGAGTTTATTGAACATGAATCAGCATGGGAAGGAAGATCAAATATCAATAGACAAAATGAGAATGTCCCTTTGACAGTAAATAAATACCTGACACACACTGTCTCCCTCTTTCTCTCTGTCTAGCACACCCTCTTCACAGCCATTCATAAGCACTACTCTTTAGACGACTGGAAAAACTTTGCTGCTACTCATCCAGAATGCTTAGAGGTAAGACCGCCACCATGTGCTAACCTTACATGTCTGCCAGGTGTCCTCTCTGTGGATTGGTAGCAAAAACAAGGAATTGCCAAACTGCTAACAGGACGCCACCAGAGTTTGCATGTTTTCTTGCTCTTTTTGGGCAGCGTCTCCAATAAAAGGGAGAACGTCACAATTTCAGAAAGGTGAATGAAGTGAATCACACTTACAGGGTTAAAAGGCAACATATCACTGTTCCTGTGACCAAGGACAGTTCAGCCATTATCGCTAAACTTTCACTTCTGTCTCTAAGGGCAAGTTGGTCTCTCTCATTTCTGTTTATGGCCCATAACTGAAGAGTTTCTGACAATAACAATACATAAAAGTTTGTACATAAAAGTTAAAACATGAGCCAGCCTTCTGCTCAGTGTCAATGAAGCAGTTTCAGGCTGTGTATCCGTATGACATCACAGGTTAGAGACTCGCTCCTCTGGTCTGTAGCTGTGGGCGAGACGCCTTGAGAGTCTTAAACCATAAGAATAACACGCATCCTCAATCTGAGGGGTTACTCCCCTTTAACTATGTTGTTGTGACTTTTCCCCACAGCACGTAGCTGCCAGCTCGGGGAGCAGCAAGGCGGACCTGGAGAAGCTGTGCGCCATCTTGGAAGCCATCCCTGCCCTCAAGTACATCTGTCTGGACGTGGCCAATGGCTACTCCGAGTACTTTGTGGAGTTTGTCAAGACGGTCAGAGAAAAGTTCCCCAAACACACCATCATGGTAAGAGAGACAGCTGAGGGTCTCGGCTGGCCTGTATGGATTTATGGGATGTACTAAATCTGAGTTTGTCTTGCAGGCCGGCAACGTGGTGACAGGGGAGATGGTGGAGGAGCTCATCCTCTCGGGCGCTGACATCATCAAAGTGGGCATCGGGCCAGGTGGGTGGGTGGTGTTGAGGAGTCTGCCGATACCTGGTCGCTTTCATGCAACACGAAACCCAACAGCCTCACATACAAGCATAGAGACTGAATGGTAACCAGACAGGCGGGCGAGACAGAAAGGCACAGAGAGAGAGAGAGAGAGAGAGAGAGAGATTCTGTCAACTAAGCAGACGTAGAAGATTTGCTACTATGACAAAAACATGGAGACAGTGACACGTTTTTGTAGTGCAGTGAAACTGTATGTCTCCTTGCATCTACAGTGTGTGTGTGTGTGTGTGTGTGTGTGTGTGTGTGTGTGTGTGTGTGTGTGTGTGTATGTTTCATTGTCATTGTGACAATCGACTGCACACTCTTCATGCAACAGTTTGGGAAATCCAGACTTTGTTTTCTCTTCATCTGCCAGAAGGCATAACTGAATGTTAGGGTAAATCATTCCTGGCGAGGCTGAAGAGATTTGAGCTCCAACTTTTATCGCTCATATTGACGCAGAGAAACCATTGTATGCTTTTACTGTCAGTAGATTAGATTACTCTGATGCTCTCTTCTGTCATCATCCTGCAAAGTTGCTGGTCATAGTGGAAAACAGACTAAACAGACCATTTTGAAATCACTACCCTGGCTCCCAGTGAGCTCCAGTATCAATGTTTAAATGATTATATTGGTTTCTAAATCTCTTAATGTCCTGGTACTTTTATACTATATACTCATAATATTGGATAAGCTTGTTTGGTATGAGACAAATAGGGAGTCTGAGATCATCTGGCGCCAGTGTTTCAACCATCCCCACAGCGGGAACCAGAAAGGCTGAAACTCTGTTAAGAAGAAATGGAAGCACATCTTTTTTTCCTGCTGCATTTGATGTTTTTTTAATCTTGTTTGCAAAAGCACTCCGAGTTGCATCATTGTATGAAATGTGCTCTATAAATGCATTTGACCTGACAGCACCAGATTTGGAAAAAGAGCATAGTTTCCTGTGGCTGCTGCAGTGGTAATGAAATATAGATGGAGATAGATTCATGGTAGTGGATTGACTGTACACTGTGCTCGTGTGTGTGATTCAGGGTCCGTGTGTACGACGCGCATCAAGACAGGGGTGGGCTACCCTCAGCTCAGTGCTGTCATAGAGTGTGCAGATTCAGCCCACGGACTCAAAGGGCACATCATCTCTGTAAGTCCTTCACCACAGTACATACACAGCAACGGCAATGGAATATTAGCTTCACAAACATTTTCAAATCAAGGCCCCCCAAATAGATACAATTTAGGTCACTGACCCCATCCAAGAAGATTTTGCTGTTTCATGTGACAACCGTATGGACTGTGTATGTGCAATGTGTAGTTATAATACTTAATAGTTCTAATAATGATGATAATAGGCTGTGTTTTTTTTTTTATTGAATTGAATTCTTTTTTTTATTTTTATTTTTTGCTGTGTGAGCATGTGTGTTTTGTTTGTAATCTTTATTATTATGTTTATTATTATTTTCTTTTTTAAGTGTAGATTGAAGTATTGTTGCTTATTGTTTAGTTATGTATATTTTTGTGGAAAAAATAAAGTATAAAAAAAAAAATTAAAAAAAAATAATGATGATGATAATAATAGTAGTAGGGCTTTTCATCCTGCAGAGGGCATCCTCAGGCTTATCTCCTCATTGAATGAGTACTTAAGAGCATGCTTGACATTTGATTGATTTGGGTTGAGTGGGCCCATATGATTGATTCTTTCCCCTGCTCAGGATGGAGGCTGCAGTTGCCCAGGTGATGTTGCTAAGGCCTTTGGTAAGTCTACAAACCCCCAGTGAATCAGACATTGATTCACTGTTGTGTTTATTGTATTTTGGTCAACATCCGCCAGATATAGACCCACAGACTCTCTGATGTAAGGCCGATGTCATGCCGCTCCTCCTCCTCTGCCTCGCCACCTTCCTCCTTAGGCGCCGGGGCCGACTTTGTGATGATGGGAGGCATGCTGGCGGGCCATGACCAGTGCACCGGGGAGGTCACTGAGAGGGACGGCAAGAAGTACAAACTCTTCTACGGCATGAGCTCCGACACGGCCATGAAGAAATATGTGGGGGGCGTTGCCGAGTACAGGTGAGAAGCTGATGGAGGAGGAGAGGTTGAGTTTGGCGTTCAGGTCTAAGAGATGCAGGAGCTTTTATAGTTTGATGATAAAAGGGATTTCTTTTTCGTTTGGATAGTCCGCCTACAGCATGAACGTTTCTTCCTTCCTTCCTTCCTTCTCCCCACTCTCCTCCACTCTCAGGGCCTCAGAGGGGAGGACGGTGGAGGTTCCCTACAGGGGGGATGTTGAGAACACCATCCGTGATGTGTTGGGGGGCCTCCGCTCCACCTGTACCTACGTGGGCGCCGCCAAGCTCAAGGAGCTGAGCCGGAGGACCACCTTCATCCGCGTCACACAGCAGTCCAGCCACATGTTCACCTAGTGGGGCGTCGTGCACACACACACACACACACACACACATAGAAACTGCATAATACATATACAGTATTTATTGTACATGTGTTATATAGAGCTCAGATGTGCCATGGTAGGATAACGGCGTAACACATGTGGAGACTCACCACACACACACTTCTAAATGATCACCCAACCTGTTTCCCTCAGGACACCTGATGTCAAGAAGCTGCTGGTTTCTTACAGGTTCAGTAACACACTCAGAGTACGGAGAGAAACTGCAGCCAGTCCCATGGCGAGTGTGTTTACAAGCTACATCCTATTGTATTCCTGTTATGACAAACCAGAGTACGACAGCTGTGGTGTATAGTTATTATCCAGAATACTGAGGTATGCTTCATCCTCATCCCGTTGACTGTTTTGTGATCTGTATTATGTCAGTTTGTGCATACAGGGATGTTATCCAAATGACCTGAACCAGGATACGAGCTGTTATGCAAAAAGCATTGCATGTAAACACACTCAACAGGAGAATGCTGATATTAGTGGTGAGACAACGTTGGGAAGCTGTTCTGCTCCGTAGAGTAATGAATGATAGGATGTGCAATCCATATGCAAGATGCAGGGATTTTACCCTCCAACTGTCACTGGAGAAAACGTTGTTGCAATAAACTGCATGCAGGACCCTCTGATGATTTCCCCAGTGGTGTTGATCAATCTGTGAAGCTTTTTGGATGCAATATGTCAAAGGTATATGAAGTGGCTGTTTCTGCTCTCCCTCTTGCTGGAGTCTCTTGTCCCTTCTTAACGTGTTGTCCTCTTCATCTCAAGCCAAAAGATGTTTCAGTATTACTGGAAAGGTGTGAAAATCATGTTCCTAATACCAGACAACAAAATGGGCAGTTTGAAATGGTCCAGGATTTATTCACAATAAATGTAGTTTTGCCAGACGACAGCAAAACAGTTCATCTGTTTCTTCAGGCCAAGAACAGCTTCGGTCAGATTCTGACAGTCATGCTGGGAAACATCGATCACTGAGCAGCACTACCCTATAGCGTCATTAAGGACTTGAAGTCTGAGATAACATCAAACATGAAGTGAAGAGTTGTTCCCTGGGTAGGTTTTCCATGAAACTACACCCATTTAGGGTGTATAGAGGCTCTTCTTCTTCCCTCTTCTTGTCTCCGCTGACAGCTCCTTAAATGCATCAATCTAGAGCTCACAAGACTGAAGATGTCCACCTTAACACGTCATGCACCTACTGCTCTCACAGGAAACACAATGTACTGTATGTGTATCCCTGAGTTATGGAATTTGGTCAATATACAGTGTGTGTGTGTGTGTGTATGTGTGTGTGTGTGAGAAAGAGAGAGGGGTGGTGAAGAAAGGGAAGTGACAGTAATATGAGTTTCAGCTTTTGCTCAACCTTTTGCTGAGAGGCCTGAACATTTTGACCAAATACTAATATTTTAATCTAATAAAGGATTATCTCCGACATGTACAGTAAACAAACACTGATGTATAACTACTTACATTCCTCTTCTCTAATGAACTAAATGAAACTAATACAGACTTCACTAAACGCTACAATCAAAAGTCAGGGGCGACTATTTACACAGTTTTATTAGCATGTGTATATTGACATGATGAACTTACAGACACCTTGTTTTCTTTAAAAAAAAAGAATTGTTCACACCGAATCGAATATTGTTGCATTTGTTTTTCAGAGAGAAGTATATTGTGACTAGAAAAGGCCTGAACACACCACTAAAGAGAGAAACCAGACGCAGGAGACGCAGCGTGGAGTGCAAAATAGAATTTGACTTTGACCCTTTTAGATTTTCCGTCTTTATAAAAGTTAGTGCAATAGTACAATATTTTACAGAAACTGGGTATGTACACATCATGGAAGAAAATGCTTGGTGTTCTGCTGGTCGGGATCCGTAGATGAGCAAATATTATTATAATTCTCATTATTACTTTTATTATTATTATTATTATTATTATTATCACTCCAAAACTCTCTTCCTAGCTCTCAGTAGCTGTTCTACCTTGGCTGGATCAATTCTGCCTCCCTGAAACCTAATCAAGACCAATACTGATAGAAATATGAAACTGACCAGGGTTCAGCCCAAACCTACATATATTCATTTTGTCAGTATAGGGGTAGAAACCTCGATAGGACGTAACACGTCATCAAGGTTGAAGACACAACATAAAGGAGTGTCCACATTTCTGTTCTGTCTTTCAGGTTTTATTCACAATTTTTCAGTGATTATCTGAATTAAGGATTGTGTGTGTGTGTGTGTGTGTGGGCACTGCTCTGAAACCTGCACTTTGACCTCTCTGGAAGAGGGCAAGCAAAGAGAGAGGTTCCCTACAAGGATCAATAAAGTCTCACATTATCAGTCCCTATACAGCCGACTGTCCTCGTCTATGTGTCTGTTAGTAAAAAGAGGAATGGAGCTTCAGATGCTGAGCTGATACGTTTCACGACAGAACCTGTGAAAACATGTTTTTTTCAGTCCCTGCATCCCTCGTGTGCTGTACTGCAAAGTGGGGTGTGAGAATGAGAGACGCTATCTATGTTTTTCTATTTTAGATCCTCAGCCAAACAACCATTTATCTGGGGTTCCTCGGCTGTGCTGTATTCTCACAGAGATTAATTTTGTCACTATCAAATCTAATCTGCAATCTAGATGCAGGTTTCCTTTTTTTGAAGAACTGCAGCATCTTTAGTGTTAGCGTCCTTTAGAATGACCTTCTATCATGCAGTGTCTGTTTACTGTGTTTGGATTTAACATACACACGGGTGGAGTGAGGGTAGAAAAAAAACAAACTGCTGAAAAATGAAGATAAGAAATACAGAACTCCCAAAGATGTTTTTCCAATTGTATCTGTTACCTGACCCCTTTATTTAGAGTGGTGGGGCTGTCATGTAACCCGTTGTACACCAGAGGGAGCTCTTGCTTGCTCCTTTTCAGCACCATACCAGTGGAGAAAATCTGAGCTATAGCGAGTGCTGCCAGAGAGATCAGGGTTTAAATGCAGTGTTTGTGTTTGTGTGTGGGCATCAATATCAAAATGCAGTGTTGCGTCATGTGAGGGTATCTATATCACACTGGTACAATACCGTATAGAGAGCATTCGTTGGTGATGTATTCAAAATAAAAACACAAGTTGCCCATTTCTTGCAGATATGTCAAGGTTTCATTTTCTTTTTCAAAGAGGTGTGTTTGTACAGATGTCAAATACATACACCGACAGGTTTTCTCCATTGCTATAGAGGAAGGGGGGTGGTGAGACACAGGGACTTGGTGAGTACAATATAGTACAAACAAGTTGGCTGGGAACAGCTCTGGCCCCCTGCAAGCAAGTCTGTCCTTGCTGGTCTGTCCTAATGTCCAGTTCTCTGCCACCGCCTCGGGGGGCCAATGGTCTTGAGTTCAGTACTTGGTGTCACAGGTTAGCAGAGAAAGATCTAGACAGACGGGTTGCTAGCCTCAGGGCTGAATGTTCAGAGCAGGGGGAGGAATCAACTGAGCCACAGCTGATAGATAAGCTCCACCCCCCTCCGTGGCAGTGGGAGGGGCCAGAGAGGTCACGAACCACAGAGCCCCCCCGCTGAAGTGTTTGTTGCCTTGTACAGAATGGCAGACAAAAAAAAAAGTTCAATACACTGAAGAATAATCCTAGACATCTCCAGCATAATACATTTAATATCGTAATAATAATTCATAGTTCATTATCAATAGTGACGGTTGTTAATCATATCAAATTATATGTAATAAACTGACATATCTTATAACCCATATCAAACGGCCCACCCATGTAAATTGATTGGGGTGACACTAAACTGTTAAGTGGGCCTCTAGAAGTTTTTTTTTTCTTTCTGCCTGAGTTGGTTATCCAGCGCTATGGACATTGACAAGACGTCAAACAACAGTCAAGTTTGAACAAAAAAAAAAAAAAGGAATCCTGATCGAATTCTGTTCACTTTCAAAACACAACAAAGTGCCAAAAACACATCCTTTTTGCAAAATGAAAATACAAACATCAAGAAACAAAGAGCACACATGCCTTTTTTTCTGATCAAAAAAGTCAAAGCTCGCACACCAACATTCATTTTATTTGTCATTTTGTGCAAGTAAAGAAGCCAATTAAAAAAAAGACATTTGCAGTGTTCCTCCAATGAGAAAGCTTGTCACAAAAACTCAACAATGACACATTCTCTACATAGTTTTAAGTCCCCTGACATTATATTGAGTGCTACAAGGAGACCAAAAACACAGAAAAAGCTCCTGCACCAAAGATAACGCAAACAAAGCAAAAGTTTGTATGCACTCTTTCCACGTGACACAACCAAACCAAACTGAGCTGACCCGCTTACACATTTGTCCACCAAATTTCTTGGAACTGAAAAGGACAAATGTTGAAAAAAAACAAAAAACGAATGGCACAGCACAGCTCGGCTTTGGGTCAGTGTGAGGTGGAAAGGGTTCGAGACAAACCAGAACACAACAAAAAGAAGGGATGCGTTCCATGAGAAAAGGTTTTCCCAGTAGAAAAGAACCAAGGAACCACCTAACACCTCGGCCCGTTGGACCCAAGAACGCGCCGGGCGCCAAGCAAGATGGAGCACAGACAGATAAACGCTAGGTTACGGCAAGGCGATGTGCAAAAACTTAAAACGAGCCATCTCTCTTTTTCATCCATATTCACCCCCTCTCTTTTTTTTTTTTTCTTCCTCTCTGTTATTCTCTCTGTCTGTATTGAATGAATGTTACCCCTAGGGAAGGTACTGGTCTGAGACAAAGGGGTTAGACCACGCCCCCTCCTAGGATTAGAAAGTGCTGAAACATTATCAAGTCTTTTACGTCTACTTACATGTGCATCTCTGTTGGTTGGTTTTTTTTTGTCGTTTTTTTTTTACAAAAAGTGGTCCCCACTAAGAATGAGGTTTCTTTTCTTTTTTCTGTGGGTCTCTAACCGAGAACCGCTGAGGGTCAGGGCTTGCGATCTCACAGACAATATAGGTGAAAATACTTGATTACACACACACACACACACACCCTCAACACACTCGAACACACACTTGAACACCAGGTGCACAAAAGCGATCGTTCATACACACAAAGACTCAATGTCATGGCATGGTGCAGACATGCGGACAGACAGATATACACGACACACACACACACACACCCATTGGACATGACACACTCTCTCACACACACACACACACAAAATCAGGAAGGCCGCAAAGACAAAAAGGGGAGGAGAGGCATGGGCGATCTCTCCATTGGTTTTGTTTCTGTTCACAAACATCCAAACTCTGTCTTACAGATGTTACACATATCAACAATCAGTAAAATACACATACATGAGCCATTAACAAGGGTGAGACACTGGAGTAGGACTATGCTACATACACTTGGCACAGCAAAGGGGGGGAAAAAAACAAAATGTTAGTATTGCACATAGTGGTACATTTCAAGGGAATAAAAGGTCAAACTTGGGATTCTCTTGGAAAAGTCAAAACAAATTTAAAATGACATCAAACCAAATTGTTGGAACCGTATGACCAAAACAACGGGAATTTATTGTGTCTACATGTCAGAATGCTTTGTTTTATAGCTTTCTAGTATTAAGCATGCACTTCCATTGGAGTATAAATACTATGACCTGTATATACTAAGAACATGTGGGTGGTGAAGAGGGGATCAAATATCAAAAGATGCTGTTAAGTGGGGGACAGGCAGTCCAGGCCAGCCCTGGCGTATCCAGGCCAGGCCATATTGAAAGGTAGCTAACGGTTGCTGAGGGTAAATTGATTGCTATGCCCCAGGAGGAGGTGCTTGTGAGGCTGGCTGGCTATGATTGGGTACCTGAAACAATGTTAACGAGGTCACTACGGGAGACGTGGCAACAAGGCAGACCTGGGTGCAGTCAAAGCATCTGCTGTTATGTCAGGTGCAGTTGATTTACAGTATGTCGTATCCAGACATGATGGTATACATTCCTGCCGAACATTGCAAATGTGTGTTAACGGAATGAAAAATCAAGCGCACCCATAGCATAACATTAGAGTGTATGACTGACCAGCTGGGACTGAGGGGGTTGGGGGTTATGGTCTGTTACTGCATATATGACACTTCCCTGAAAGACGTGCAACTGGTGTTGCAACTGCAATACCTAAAGATTTAGACATAATGCATCATATTGGACTTGAGGGGGGTGGAGGGTCGGTATGGGTCGGGTTCAGGTAACTCCTATCAGCTTCTAAAGCCGATGGTTCCAGATACATGACAAGATTTCTTTGTATGGGCTGTTGTGTGGTAGCCTGTGTGTGTACAGACTCTCTTCTATTTGGTTGTAATGGTTGAGGATTATTATGTTTATTGCAGAGAACTTGAGTGGAATGATTCTGGGTGTGTGTTTATTTGTGTGTGTGTGTGTGCATGCACGTGTACCACTCGTACACAAAGAGGGTGCCTGAAAATTGTGGTAATATTGCTTTCTGAAACAGCCTCGCTTGGCTTTGGCTCTATATGTCTTTTATTTGACCTGACCTACAGTAAAAGGTTTGATGGACTGAGCGGTTGACGGATGTTGTCGTGGTTCTGCTTTCTGCGTTGAGGGAGGGGTCGGACAAAAAACATGGACTCACACTCGGATACACACGGGCTATTACAATACACACACGTACATACACACCGATTGGCATACATACATACTCAACACACACACAGTACTACTACTTCTACTACTAATGATTATGACGCATCAACAGGGAAAAGGAAGAAATGAAAATGCACTACTGCGTTATTGATCTGAGAAACCCTGTTTTATTATAAAAAAATAAAGCATTTTCTAATATGGGGTGTACTCACCCTCCATCACCATATCTCTGCCCATTTATCCAACCATCCGTCCATCCATCTGAGCACACATCCATCCTGCCAGCACCTCCAACAGTGTTGCCCCACACAAAACATCTGGGATCAGAAGTTAACAGTTAAAGCCTACTGCTGTTAGTGGGATGAAAACACGACTGATCCCATATCAGCCAATGACACTGCCACCTAAAAAATACCTAAACACCTGAATACCGTGGCTGATTAGAAAGCTCAACAGATATGCATGCTGGAAGCCACGCCCCCCCCCCTCCACCTCCTTGACACCGTGGCTGTCCGCACACTGTTAATGCTAACCTATGTACTATCCCTGCTGACTATACTGTATCGCAGTGTGCAGCATGTGAAAAACATCAACATGTTGCATGACAGTTTCAACACACCACATTCAGAACATACTGAAGCCCAAACAACATGTCTACTTTTTTTTACTCTACTCATTTCCGCTTAGTATTTTTCTGCAATTTCTGCAAATTTTGCTGACTAAACCGTTCAGTATATGTATGAAACAGCCAAGGATCACCAGGCACATCACATCACATCACATCACACCTCCTCAAACGCCACGCTTGGAAAAGGGGCGGGGCTTGCCATATAGGTAAGAGCCCGTGAAGACGTCCAATTGGCCCAACTGCTTACAGAGTTCCAAATGTTCGGGCCAACCAGGCAAGCGCACCTGTTGAGGTAACTGCTACATCTCAGTAAAATGGGGTTTCAGCTGACTGAAAACACCGGTCATATTCAGGACTGAACCCTAGCCCCTACACCCGGCACCTGTTTAGGATTGTGGACAGACTTGATAAGCAGACAAGAAAAGAAAAAATCTGAGTGGATTAGATTTCTATTTGAGGGCAAAATTGATGCTTTGAATTTTAGTTTGTTATTTTTTTTCCAGGCATTTGTGAGAAAAATGTCCGCATTTCTCCTTCGGCTCCCATACAAACGGTTTGTTATCTTTGTTCTCATTCCCTGATTAAAACTCATCGGCCAGCCATAGGCTAAACATCTCATTTGCAGCTAGAGGTACTCCTTGGCTTCGGCTAAAAATGCTAACTATGCTTGTGTAATATAATTTGAATTAGACTTTAACTCAAGTGTCAATGCAGAAACGATGCAACACCTTTCTGGAAGAACCAAAATAAACTACAGGTATTCCCAAAAGAAAAGTAATTCAACTCATTTCTATCCAATCCCTGGTCTCCTCCGGCGGGTTGTGTGGTCTAGGGCTCGTTTCGGGGACAGGGCCGCTAAAAGTCATGTCTCCACCTGACTCCCTCCTCCTGATGTGCAAATTGCAAGATTCTCTTAAGTAGAAACTCCAAGTAGAAACACTGGACATTTAACATTGTCTATACATCATTTGAGTATATCATTTTCCATTTTCCTATTCCTATACATACACTCACACATGAACACACACACCCACAAACACAGCTTGTGTTGTTAGCGATGTGCGCTAATCGAATGCAGTTCCACTTGTGTCTTTGCAGGAGGGACAATATGCACCAAGGTAAGCATCTGTATACATAAGTATGCTTATCGATAAATACAGTACATATCAAAGGTCATGAAGTTTCAGGGTTGGCCTGTCTGTATGTGTGAGTAGCTGTGCACCATTTTGTGTTTGTTTTAGCATGTGTGTGTGTGTGTGTGTGTAGACCAGCATTCATGCACTCTAACATACACACATACATTACAAATATGACACCCTTCAAAATTTCTGTGGCCTGAGCTTCTAATCATTGCTCTCAGTCTAGTAAAGAACATGATCGGGATATTTCAACACCCTTTTGCCTTGATCCTCCTTACGTCAGTTACCAAACTTTCAAAACACATTCCAACACTTTCCCTATCTTTTGGATTAATTTTGTCATTTATACAAAAAAACAGTGGCCGTCGTTGTTTGACTGCACGACCACACATTCATTCTAAAACAACGTAATATTTTCAGTTCCTTTTTACCCCCCTCATATTTTCACTATCCATCTAGTAACTGGAACTTCCTCCAATACCTTGTCACATTCGTCCCTTTCCTTGTGACTCCATGGCACAACCATCCCATTACCTAGACCCCTTCACCTTTCCAAAGTGCTGTTACTACTTTCTACCCTCGTCTAGAAAAAAATAAACATAAAAAAACAAAACATACAGTACTGCGTAAATGTAGAGACAACAAAAATTAGATAAATATCCATGGTGTCGGCTGTATGGTGAGTGTGACAGGTGTGTTAAGTGCTTTGAGACATCCTGACCCAGAACTGACATGCAACGTTCTCTGACTTCCTCTCACATCGCCTTTCTCGATAAAAAAAAATATGAAGTAATAATAAAAGGTTGCATCAAAACGATAAGGATTATTTGCAGTCTTCTTCTAACATTTTCTCAAAGTGAAGTTGCCAACCCAGTGTGTTTGTACTTGTGTGTTAGGTCAGGGTATATCACATTTAGGTTAACATTGACCCACCTGGGTTCAACCTAGAACTAAATGACCCCTGATCAAAGTTTTAGACAATCACTGAAAACACGTATCTCCCCATTTGGTGAGATAGGAGAGACGGGGGAAAATGTATGGAAAAACTGAACAAAAATCAAATAAAAATGACCAAGATGAAAATAAAGACTCCATTGTCACCAAACTTAACAGAGGATGTTCCCTCTCTATGGTGTGGCACACTGGCGCTGCCTGATGACATCACAGGTCAGGTCTGGCACAGCTTTGATGACGTAATGAATCACACATAGTACATGTATACTATAGATATGGAGAAAGACGTCTTTCTAACTAAGAGCTCCCACTGAAGTACTTCACTCATTCAGCAAATATTAACAATTTCATGGTTTACCGGCAAAAATCCTCTCTAGCTCAGGATCAGCAGACATCATATCATCTCTCCTGCACCCCTGTTGGTGTGGCTGCAGACGGCGGGAGAGTGATTCCGTCCAGGCGTCCTCCTGAGTAGCCTCGCTAGCAGTGTGTGCACAGGGAGTGAAATCGCCGTCGACAAGCTAACCGTGGGCTCACTCAATCTGAAATTTACATTATGTATAACTGCAGCCAGCCAAGCAGAGACGTCAAGCGATGCTTCTGTGTGCCACACGGCCACCGATAAACATTTAGCACACTTCACAAATCCCTCACCAAAGGTCATCTCATGAAAACCGCCACAACGGCACTGATTGCTAGTGTACTATCGAAATCCATCTATCAAAACATGTTATAAACTACATGGACTTAATGTAAGGTGATAACACGTAGGGTAAATTTGCCTCTACAGTACAGTATTCAAGATAGAAAATAAAAACAGAAAATAAAATGTCAAAACCGAGAGAAATGAAACATTAATGTGGGCATTCGTGATTTCTTTTGTAGAATCCTTTTTTTTTTGTGTGTTTCCAAATCCCAAGGGTTATTCAGTTCAGCTAGCCTTCACTTGCCAATCCACGACCTGCCCTCAATGCTGACTTTCATCTCGTGCCGGATGAAGGAAGGCTTGGGCAGGACCATGGGGGGCTCCTCCTCTGATTTCTCCACCTTGCGACCTTCAGGGGCCGACCACCTCCTCTTCCGGCCCGCCGCTGGCTTACTGGGGACAGCCTCTGCACTGCTTTTTAAAACCGACCCTCTTTCCCCAAACCTGAGTTCCCCATTTTCTACGTTGGCCGCCCCTCCACTTCCACTCCCCCCACTCCCGCCACTCCCCCGCTGGCTGACGCCGTTCTCCCGCTCCCCGTGCCTGGAGCTTCCTCCACTGCAGCTTCGGGGAGCATCTGAGACAGCCCTGGGGGGTTTGAGGTGCCCGTGGATGGAGGCCGAGACGGAGGCAGGGGTGGCCAGCTCCAGGGACTGGGTCTTCTTCAGAGAGCCATTCCTAAGGTTCTTGAGGGTGAGAGAGATACAGACATCGCCCACAGAAAGCTTGGTGCAAGGCAGCTCCAGGAGCTGGGTGGTCCGGTCTGGGCAGCATGAAGACCAGCCTTGGCCAAAGACGAAGAAGGGGATACTCCACCAAAACCTCCACGCTCACCTGGAGGAGGGGAAATCAAGATAGAGATTACACAAAGGTGACATGAGAATAAAACAGGATACTACAATGAGAGTAAAATATCTACAAGTTAAAAAATTCTGCATTATTTGGAGCCATGTGACCGATTAAGACATGGAGAAATCTTTCTAACTAAGAGCTCCCACTGTAAGCACTTCACTCACTCAGCAAATATTAACAACTTCATGTTTTACCCACAAATCCTTTCCAGCTCAGGCTCAGCAGACATCACATGATCTCTGCGGCCCACTGCACCACTGTGGGTGTGGCTATAAATGACAAGGTAATATCAAAGGATGTAAAATTCTCTAAAAAACTAAATACATCTAATCGTTTTAATGTTCCTAGATTAATAAAAAAAAATATGTCTAAACCAGCATTTCAGTGTGCTGCTCCAGGTGAAGCCAAGACAACCCCTTAAATCCTAGATACAGACTAAAAGGACTGAGAGACAAATTAATCTGTGTTAGAGGCCAAAACAAGGAAGGAAGGACGTTTTGAGACATCCGATCATTGAAATCAGCCAGACAGTCATGTAACAACACCAACTTTCTTAGCTCGGTTGGTTTAAAAGAGAGATGCAGCTCAATGTTGTCAGTATAGCAGTGAAGAAGAAATGTTATGTTGCCGAACAGAGTGGCCAAGGGGGCAACATATACAGGGAGAAGAACTGAGCCTCACGGCACAGCACACAAAATCAATGAGGAGAAAAGAACATAATCGCCAACAGAACCTGGAAATGTTTTGCTTGGCAGGTGAGATGAGAGCCGGTCGAGGGTAATTTGCTGTACTTAGCAGCACTAATATGGAGCGCTGACTGGAACAGCGGCACTAAGCGACTCACGGCATTATCATTTTGTATGTACGGGTGAATGAAGAGATGAGAGAGAGAGAGACACAGAGGAACGCTTTGAAGAACGACGGGGGGAGAACGAAGAGGGTGGAAAAAGACTGAGACGAGGAGGGGGGAAAGGAAGACGTGAAGGGAGAGGTGAAAGAGAGGAGGGAGATGGAGATGGAAAGGAGTGGGCAGGGTATGAAGGGGAGGGGGTTGAATGAGAGGAGTGATGGGGGGAGAGTGAGAGAGAACAACGTCAAGAACAATACAACTGTAAGACATATCAAACACCCTCTCAAAGAAAATGTCATACAATATCTTCCCCTCCCGTGTTATATAATTTTCAACTTCTCAGAGTCCTAGTGGGGAGTCCTCTGAGTATGGACTCAACCGCTGCTACCACCTCTAAGAAAAAAACGTACGGAGGTTGTAGGAAAGAAAGATAAGTCAGAAAGTCTTTGAAAGATGGTCAGCTCAGAGTATCAAAGACGGACCGGGGGTGGGAGAGATGGTTAGAGATGTGCTTGTGTGGGCGGGCAAGTCACAACCTGAACAGATGAAATAGATTATCTGGCTTTAACACAGACCCTCAAAGAGAGTGAGAGGGGTCCGTGTGTGTGTGTGTGTGTGTGTGTGTGTGTGTGTGTGTGTGTTTGAAGGGAAAACAACAGACAAGAAAGCCAGATAAATTGTGGCACTGCAGAAGACGAGATGAGAAATGAGACCGAGCGAGAGAAGAGAGGAGAGTGGGAGTTGGATCTGACCTCTCCATCCTGCCAGACCACAAAATGTTATGCAGAAATATCAAATGTGACCAAACCAGTAATCTTAGATCAGTACTCCTATTCCAAGAGGCTTTAAAGACACATAGTGCACCAATAATGATATCAGTAAGGGATATGAAACAGGGTGTTGGTGTCCCTAATGCTAAAATATGGCGTTACCATGGCTCCCATACCAGAGAGCCATGACTCACATATCAGAAGTCAGACCACAGAAGTGTAATTTTCTGGCTTCTTTCAAACATGGAGGGACGTTACAATTCTCTACTGCAGAAAAGCAGATTATATTTCAGTCCAGTCCTGTCCACAAGAACCTAGTTTGAGGCTACGTAAAGGTCTGGATTGGCAGTGAGTATCAACTTCATCAGTACAGTACCACCCTCAGCTGTCTTGGTCTCTGAACCTCTTTGAAGCTCCAAACCAGAACATGCATGTTACATGATTGTCGTCCTCGTACATTGAAGATAATTACAGTTGGAAAAGAAGAGCCCCGTGAGGTTGCCAGATAACAGCCACGTCCTGTTTGGAGTATGGGAACGGCTCTATATTTGTCATATAGCATTAAGAACGTCAGCTGAGAATGTACTTTAAGTTCATGAAGAAAAACTCAAACTGGGCTCTGCAGCTCGAGAGGAAAAATATTCTTACTTTCTTATCTTCATTTCATTTTCAGAGCATAAACAAAAAAAAATCTATTGATCAATTAGCAACTGGAAAATGAACATGTTAATAAATACCATGGTGATGAGTCCTGTCACCCTGGTATCAGAAGCTATACCTGGCACCCTTAACCAAAGTGAAAATAAGCTTTTAATCTTTTCTCTGTTATCATTGTACCCATGGAGCTGGAGAGACACAACCAGATACTAGCACATGAAATATTGTTCTCATGCATTGTTAAATTCCAACGATATGCCATCCACACCAAGACAAACTTCAACCATTCCTTTGTCTCACCTGAGCGCGGTGCTCACCAACGGAGAACTGAACCACGGCGAAGTTGGGCGAGGTGTGGCTCCCTTCGATGCGCTCCACGGTGGACGAGTCAATCTTCAGCTCGTTGCTGATTTCGGCACTCTGGATGAAGTCCTCCGTCTTCAGGTCCTCCACGCGCTTCAGCTCTCCATCAGCCAGCTGGATGATGGAGCCCTTGATGAAGTACGGGGGGAGCGAGGGGGGCGCCACCGTACCGGACGGGGGAGGAGGTGCGGGAGGGGCGACCAGCCCGGGTGGAGCGGGGACGATGGGGAGGTGCAGCTGGGCTTGCACCACTGCCCCTGATGGAGCCTGGTGGTGGTACGGGGAGCTGGCGGTTTCCAGAGTGTCTCCTTTGTGAGCGGTGGCAGCGATGTACGTGTGTGGGAGCGTGGTGGGAAACGGTGAGGCTTGGGTGGAGGATGTGACGTGGGAGATCGTGGGTTCCAAGGTGGTGACCCCACCGCCACTAACAGGGATGATAACTGGTTGGGTGCCAGGGAAGAGCAGGTGCTGCGGTAAGCTGGTGTGGTAGCTGATGTGCTGCTGCTGGCTCCCACTGGCCCCTGCAATGTACCCAATGATAGGTGGCTGGGGGTAGATGTTGGTGGAGGGGAGGCCCAGCGACATGGACTCTGTAGCGCTGTGGGTGGTCTGGATAACAGTGTGGGGCGAGAAGCTGACAGCAGCTTTTATGCTGTCGACACTTAGTGGGGGTGGAAAAGTGAAAGAGGAGGTGGAGGTGGAGGTGGAGGGAGCACGATGGACAGGTTTGCCCAGGATGATGCCACCTTTATCCAGGTGCGGGGCAGAGGTTGGCAGCATCTCAGGGCTGACTCTGGGTGGTGCCAGCTGCTGGTCCCCATGGCTGTTGTGCATGAGCATGAAGGAGGTTCTCAGCCCTGAGGGATCGTGGGTAGTGTAGTCTGATGGCAGAACCAGCTGGCGGGCCTCATAGGCTGATGAAGATGAAGAGGATGGCGCATCCCGTGATTTGCTCCCTGGCTTGGAGAGGCTGGAGTCGGGGGATGCGCCGAACCGTCGGCCCCTCTCCAGCTCCCCGTTGTGGAGCTCTCTGGGTCTGTGACCCCCCTCCTCTTTCCTGGTGGGCCCGTCTGCATGCTGCATCATAACCGGGGACATACCATGTCCCAATGTGTGATGGGGATGCAGCGGTTGGGGTGGAAGGTGAGTACCTCCATGGTGATGGGGTGATGGTGCAGTCCGTGAGGCCATGCTTAGGGGGGAGGCCGCCACTTGGATGTGATGGGGGGCCAGGTCTGTGGAGGGCGGGGGCATGGAGGTACGCCCCGTGGACGCTCGCTGCTGGTCATGTCTGTAGGCCTGAGAAGGAGCAGAGGCTGTCTCTATGTGTGAGGGTCTATGTGGGGCCAAAGAGGAGGAGGAGGAGAGGGGAGGAGGTGGAGGAGGAGGCGGGAGCAGTTGAGGAGAGATGTACCCGGTGTAAGGGGTAGCGTAGGGTGAGGCTATAAACTGCAGATTGGAGGGCAGCTGGGTGTAGTGGATAGTTCCTCCCACTGTGGACTGCGACAGAGAGGACGTATACACTGTGGGGAAAGATGAGACCAGCCTCAGAGAGGAGGAAGAGTCTGACATGGAGGAGAGGGGTTTGTACTGGGGCCCGTCCAACTCGCTGGCACACCGGTGCCCGCCCACGCTGCTCTCAGTTCCCACCAGCCATACTGGCGAGCCAGGCCAGGTTCTCCGTGCGCTGGTTGTCACTGGCGGGTGGCATGGCCAGGGGGCGCTCTTCAGACGCTAATGTGCTTGAGAGGATCTCCCTCTTCTTCGGGGGCAGACATTCGTTGCTGCGTTCCTGGTTGGACTTCATGCTGGTTTCGCCTCACGTCCCTCTGCTGTACACTTGCCTCGTCTTTCTCCGACTTGTGGATCGTCGACCTCTTGTTTCTTTCTCTCTCGCTCCCTCTCTCGCTGACTTTCTGTTTCACTTTCCTTTCTCCTTGTGTCACTTTTTGCCCCTTTTGTCTCACTCTCTTTTATCGGCTCTGACTCAACCTTCACAGTCTCACTGGTAATCTCTTCTCCTCTCTTTCCCTCTCTATCAAGATCACCCACGGCTGTTGATTGCCAGGTCTTTGCTGAGGTGACAAAGAAAAACCCAGGCTGCAAAAAAGCGGAAGTGCGGAAGGATTGAAGATGAAGATATGGCGGTGGGGTGGTTAGAGGGGAGGGGTGGGGGGGCGGTCTGTTCGTTCCCGGGGTGTCTTTAGCGTCTGAAGGGTGATTTCAGCGTGGGAGGGGAGAGTGCCACAGAGTCACACCTGCTGCTGCCGCCGAGGACGACGGGGGGCCGAGCGCGTCGCACTTCATGTGGAATCATTTCCCTGGGAAAGCAAGCCTGCCCACGCGCAGTACAGACCTGGGGGGAGAGACACAGGCAGACGGTTAGAACGAGGCTCGTCACAAACAGATGGACGGGCAGTTACACACGTTTAAGGTCATTTGCTTTGATGTTTCTGTACGTGTGAGGCTCATTTTGACCTGGAAGTAACTGTATCCAGAGCATGTATCCAGCAACCCCTTTGACTAGGCTGCTGAAACAATCCAACATGCTGTGTGTGTCTGTGGCTGCAGACGGAAAGACAAACCTGAGTGTATGAAGAGAAAGTAGTTTTGTTGTGTGGGAATATACACTGACTAAAACAAGTGCTAAATGCCCTAAAATACCCTGTACTCATTCTGGAGTACAAGGAGTGTGTGTGTGTGTGTGTGTGTGTGTGTGTGTGTGTGTGTGTGTGTGTGTGTGTGAGTGTGTGGGTGCCATCTGTGGGTGCTGTGTGAGAGAAGACTCCCTGCTGCAAAAGATGGAATAATTGGTGTGAATCTCATAAATAATGTACCAGCAACTCAAGAACACACACCCATGCACACACACACACACACACACACACACACACACACACACACACACAGACCATCTTGCTTACTCACACACTGACACTTGAGCATATTTGATTATGCTGACACATGTGCTCTTCTTGACATACACCACACCACACACCACTTCTACGAATCAACTACACAAATGCACATACACTGTATACACACATCTTCACACCTATACACACACACTCATACTGAAACGAGCTCGAGTATCCGTTGACATACACACACCACAAACTTAAAATAAACGCGCACAGCGAGCGTAGCGCTTGTTACAGGACAAACACATCGCTGCAATATGGTGTTTTTCTCGGAATGAGAGTTTGCATTGTCATTGAAAGTTTAAATTGTCCTGTGCTGAGAGTTTCATGGGCCCTTGAAAACCAAAATACATGAGCATCGCTAAGAGAATAAGAGTTATTTTCTTCATTCCTGAAAAATGGACTTTGTGTAGATACATGGGTTTTGTCCGATAACAGTGAAAGTCGGATAACCTAAATGACTGGCTACCCACAAAGGAAAATATGAATCCCATGCATATCCTTCTTAATATTTTGCATCTATCCATCACATAAGACCTCTGAATGACCAGCCTTGTCTGTACATGGGAAGGCTCTTTTCTAAGAGGGTCTTCAACCCTCCATTCCCGTGATAAACCACCTAAGACTTTCTAAGTCACCACCACCAGCACCACGGCTCCATCAGATATCCAGGAGGGTTAGATCTTCAGCCCGGGGGGGTTTTCCTGTCTCCTTCCTGCCCCCTGGGAGCTTCACCCTATCGCTGGATACCTCTTGGAGTCGAAGCCAAACCTATGCTCATTTCTCATTTCTCATGCTGTTAGTAAATGTTTGTAATTGTAAACCTATAGCCTCTCGTGATTGAACTAAGATGCACCCTTCTCTTTCTCTCCCTCCATTTCTCCTTTTGATTTGCTCCACCTCCTCTCCTGCCTCAGCCTGTCCTCCTCTCCTACTTCATAACTCTCTTCCCTTCGCATTTATCATTCTTCCATCCATTTTATGCTATGTTCTCTATCTTCTGACTCTCTGCTTCTCCCCTTCTCTCTATAAAGCACCTCTGTGTGAGCCGCTCTGTGTGGTCTGTGGCTTGTTTGTGTGTGTTTGCAATGCGCAGTACTTAGAGGAATTACAGTATGTGCTCTTGAGCATGAGCAGCTCTCAGTCAGTGCATGGTAAGTTCACATACCAGGAAGTAGCTTGGTGGTTTTCTAACAGTACTGGCTGAGTCAACGAATTAAACAATAAATAATATATATATATTGATTCTCTTAGTTACAACAACACGGTGCTACCACGAACACTTTGGTGCTAACAGGTTAACAGTTTTTAAAGTCCAGTCATGCATGCCTCCCACTCAATCCCTCCACCAGATAGAAACTAAAACAAGCAAAACTATTCTAGTTGTGTAACTTTTTAAGTCTCAAGCTCTCATCGGAATTAAAACTTTGAGATGAGAGGAATGTTGTCTCTCACATCAAAGCCATTTCATATCACCCGTCATATCAAACACTGACAGCGTCTGTACCCAGATCTATTCATGCTGCCATCTATGAGCGCTTTTATGTTCACAGCTACGAATGCCATCTGTGACAGCTTGCATTTTATAATGTGATATACCACACTTCGTATTTGACATATGTGTAGTAAGCATGCTCTTGTACTGTGACTGCATGGCAGCTTATGCTTGAGGTCAGTGTGTGTGTCAAAAAGTGAAATGTCACTTTAAGGGGTGTAAACTACTGGTATGAGATAAGGGAATAAAATGGTAGTACATGAAAATGGTTGCATGACCACCAGATACACACTGGAAGAGAGAGAGAGTAATACACAAACACAGGCTGAGCCACACACGCACACACACACACACACACACACACACACACACACACACACACACACACACACACAGTAGTGGTATTCCTGGGGAAAGTCTAATCTTTCACGCTTGGGTCCTGTCTCCCCCACTTTATCCTGCAGGATTAGAGAGAGAGAAAGAGAAAGGGAGAGAGAGAGAGAGAGAGAGAGAGAGAGAGAGAGAGAGAGAGACACAACAACAACTGTACTGACAGTGGGAAAGAAGGAAAAGGAGGAGTGGGTTCAGTTCAGGCTGAAACTGAAAGAGTTCAACTACAGCAACTCATTAGGTAGGGAGAGATTGGGGATATCGATGGAGGGATTGAGGGAGGGAGGGCAAGAAAAGGGAGAGAGAGAGAGAGCGAGAGCGAGAGAGAGAGCGAGAGAGAGAGAGAGAGAGAGCTCAACTGACCTAAATTGCAGAAAGAGAGAGTACTGCTTCACTGAAACTGACACGCAAACACACATTCACTGAAAAGCGATGTCACCTGAATCTTGCTGAGTGTGCAGTGTGTACGTGTGTGTGAGTGCGTGGCTATCAGATGACCTGTAACCCAAGCTGTCTGTCCTCCATGAGCTTTAGTCTCACACACACACACACGCACACACACACACACACACACACACACGCACACACACACCAACACAATGATTCACCTTCCCAAGGTCTGTGTGTGTGCTCTCAGAGACACTGGTTACAGTGAAAAAAAATGTGTGTGTGTGTGTGTGTTCAGTGAACTGAACCATTCACTAATGCACTATGCTATTGTCCTTCTACGGTCA
>JAXDDX010000006.1:4355000-4365000 GCA_034670405.1 Hoplostethus atlanticus | reverse complement strand
TGCCATAGCCAAATGGGCTGCCCTCTTTCTCTAATTAACCTTGTCTGTGTGTGTACATTCACATATATTGGATCCAAAACACTTAAAATGTGTGTGTGTGTGTGTGTGTGTGTGTGTGTGGTCTGTCTCTCCATCAGTGTTAAAACCTTCTCATGCTAGCTTAAGTGTCATGGCCACAGGTGAACGCCCCACACTTCAGACCCACATAAATACATTTTTGCGGTCTATCCAAAGTCAGATTTTCCCACTCGATGACCATTTTGACTGAGAAACCTGTTTTGGTTGGCTGTTAATAGCAACTTGAGACAACAATAAATGTATGAAATATTAGGACCACCTTCCTAAGATTGACTTTCTTCCCCTTTTGACTTTCTTTCCCCTTTAATAGCCTTTCGCCTCCTCATAATTTACTTTGCAGAAGTAAGAGAAATCCCTCAGGAGCCATAGATTGTGCCTGGACTCAACCTCAAATTAGTCCATTTTGATGTGAGGAGCAAGATGGTCCAAATACTTAGTACACTTGTTGCATCTAGACCTGGAAAATAACATGGGAAAGTGGGATGGGATTTCTGAAAGCACACATCTTAATTCTCTCTGTTTTGACAGCAGATCTCAGGCCAGCAAATGTTGAAATTACACTGTTCCGTAAAGTAGAAATTTACAGGCTACAGCGTGAAAATGTTCGACCAAAGTGACACAATACCAGCATGTTACATACAAGGAAGAGATAAACATTGAAGCAACAGGCCACGGACTCCATCATAACATCACACCTGCCTGCTGCAAGTCAATAATCACAACACAACATGAATCAAAGGATCAATGAAATGTCTGAAAAATCCCACTGCAAATACTGCACTGCTGACGGGGGACATGAAGGCTCTCGCTCCCTCTCTCCATCTCCCTCCCTCTCTCCATCTCCCTCCCTCTCTTTCATGTCTCCTCTTTTCCATTCCAGTCTCAGTCACAGCTCAGTCACGATGGAAAGCGATGAAAAGCATATATATATATACCCATATACATATCAGAGAGCTCTGTGCTCTCACACACACACACACACTCTCTCTCTCTGTC
Source organism: Hoplostethus atlanticus (assembly GCA_034670405.1). Lineage (NCBI taxonomy): Eukaryota > Metazoa > Chordata > Actinopteri > Trachichthyiformes > Trachichthyidae > Hoplostethus > Hoplostethus atlanticus. Next base: position 4,363,926 of record JAXDDX010000006.1, on the reverse strand, counting down.
ACACACACTCTCATTCACCCACGCAAACTTCACACACACTGCAGTGATGACAACAGCAAAACCCCCGCCCTCCTCTCTGCTCTCCCGTCTACTCCTCTCTCTGTTTCTTTTCTCCTCCTGCGGATGTCTGGGCTCTCTCGTTTATCCATGTCTTTCCATGCGTCTCTGCATGTGGATGTGTGCATGTGTGTGTGCATATGTGGCCGTGTGAGACAGCAGGTTCCCAGCTGTCTGATGTTCAGAGATCACACACAGAACACACACACACACACACACACACACACATGCAATCACTGCAACATTGACTTTATCATTCCAGCTTCCAGTATCAACTCATTCATCATAACTCATAACGGTGAACTCCGAACATTGGGCCATCTACAAATCTCTCTTTTTCTCTTTTCATGTACCCCCTCTGTCTGACTCTAACCATCATCTCACTGAATTCCACTTGCATTCTCTCTCCCTCCCTCCCTCCCTCCCTCCCTCGCCCCCTCCTCCTGGTCATGAACCTTCTGCCAGGCTGTGTAACTTGCTGGCAGTGTAGTGTGCCACTCCAGCCCAAGCCGCATCCCATTCACAAACCTACTAATCCACACACACTATTAGATCCCTGCTACTCACACACACAGAAGTGTGTATGTGTGTGTGTGTGTAGGATTAGGGAGGGAGTGGAATGGATGGGCAAATCACTGCTAAGCCCCTCTATTGCTGTATAATCCTACTGAGTACACACACACACACACACGCACAAATACGCAAATATACTCACACGTAATATGCAAACATGCACACACGCACACCACACACACACACACACAACAAAAGCACATCACAAACGTTCGGATGCACAATATGCAGGCAGATATCCAACACTCTCATTCAAGGACAAATGCAGACACAAACACCCACATATAATTTCAAAGACAATGTATAATCCCGCTCGGAGGATGTGTGTGTCGCTTCACAAAAAGGGAGTGAGAGAGAAAGGGAGGGCGGGAGCGGAGCGGGAGACAGAAAGAGAGGAAACACTACATTTTTTATAATGGAGCCCTTTGAAGAATTGAAATGAGAGAAAAGGGAGAGGCAGGAAAAAAGTTATTCAGACACATACGTCATTCATCCATTACAACCATCCATTCATCCGAACCACCCAACCGACCATTCAACCGTTTATCTTCCCTTCCTTCCGCATGAGGCACTGCCACGCATTAAGCTGAATTTTGAAGAATTCACATATGAAGAATTCACATGCATCTTTTTAGTTGAAACTAGGACGTGTCGGGAAAGCTTTTACGGGGCCAGGAAGTGTGATGTCATACCAACGTACAGCATGCAGCTCCTCCACTGACAGAGAATAAGAGACTTTGTTCACTTAAGGAATGTTCATCTGGACTTTTATCGGTACTATATATGAAATTCAGGTAATTTCCCAATTTTTTCAACATGGATATAGTGCAGTTTGAAAACACACTATATATAGGATGTAATAGTGTTGCTATGTGGTTCGGCTACTGGTTCACAAATACTGAAAATCTACTTTATAGTGCAAATGTGCAATAATGCATGAAGCGGCCTCGTGAAGTAGACTATCCTGCAGTACTGCTCATTCACTGACACCACATATTGTTGTAACATAACCTTCTGACACATTTCTTCAATATCCGCACATGAAAATACATGTTTAAAGCAAATCCTCGTTCACACACACACACACACACACACAGTCTTTGTGCTCCCATTATTTCTTTCCATGAGGGTGGAACATGCTGAGAAATGCAAGCAGGTAACCTGATTCGGTTGATGTCAGTGTGATAATGCTTAGCTGAGGTTAGGTTGAGGACACTCTGACAGGTGTGGGATGTGTGACTCTGAGGGGAACACAATGCTAAATGGAATGGCATGCTGAGAAAATGGGACGAATGGCAAGAGGCATTCAATCACACACGACACGCCGCCTGTATGTGCCTGCAACTACACAAACACACACAATATATATTATTTTTCTCTGCATGCATATACACGGACACACACGTCACACACACACGCGTCCCTCGTGGCGTTCACATGCGTCAACGCCTTCTGACAGGACGCCAGACTGCTGGGCATTGTGTGTGCTGAAGATGAGGTTTCCGGCTGTAATGGGCAGAGGCAGATAGAATGGCACAAATTGGCATGAATGGGCGCGGCGGCGGGCATTGTGTGGCGAGAGGAGAGGTGGGCGAGGGCTCAGCATGGGGCCTCGCCTGGGGCTACTATGTTCCACCTCTTCAAAGGCACACAGACAAAAAGAAAAGGCAGACAGGGAAAAGCACCACACACACACACACACACACACACAAGCTGACCAACGCCATCGTTAAGTGGGGAACACAACAATGACCTCTGATAAAATACACACACACACACACACACACACACGTCCTTTGCCTCTATATAATCAAATGTATATAATCATACTGAATAGCTGTGCTGATTGCTCCCAGGAAGGAAAATGGCTCCAGTCAATTTGGCAATTTCTGCACAGTTAAGACTGTATTGTGTGCTCTATTACTAACAGGATGTTGAGCTGTTGTAACAAGTCTGGACTGGAACTAGCACAGCAACACAACAAAAAAAAACAGCTTCAATCATTTCATCATTTTATGCCCTTGCAAGTTGGCAGTTCATTTGTTTATATGAAGAGTTTCTTGCTTTATGAATTGAAATATTTGAAAACGGTGACACCTTCTGATACAAAATCCAACACCTTTTTGAAGGATAACAGATAATTTAAGCCATTTGGTACCAAAATGATAACAGTTTTATAATGTTTTGGAGATATGAATGGTACTGATCTTTTCCAAACTGGACCTACAGCGTTTCTTCACTTAGACATGGTGCGTTTACACCGGGGGTAAACTGTGTATGCTCTTCAAGACTCACGGAGGGAGGAAGACACACACACACACACACCCACACACACACAGAGTAGGCCTAACATCTCACTCTAAGCTAAGACAAGCTATTCTGGTATTCCATGCCTGCACTACCAATGACGTTGAGCTTCGGGGAGCCTGATTATATTCAAACCAGGTAGAGCATTTCAGTATTATACCCACACTGGTCATAATTCATAATGTTCAGCAAAAAAAACCCACCTAGCAATATATTTTGTACGTATTGTATCGCCTTCAAGTCAAGAGAAGATTTGTGCTCAGATTTATAGTAACAGAGGATGGAAATCAACCCACTTAGCAGCCTCTCTCTCCTCCCCCCTCCCCTCCCCTCCCTCTCCCCTCCTGACTGTACAACACAGATAGCAGCCGACTGCTGAAATATTCAAATGTACCCTCACACTGCCCTCACTGGATTTGAGGAAGAGTAACTTCGCTTCAAGTGCCGAAGAGGTTCCAGAGAAAGAGAGAAGGAGGGGGCAGGGAGACGAAGAGGGATTCGCTTTGCAGGCTTCTCCTTTCTTTCAGCATCAGTGTTTAACAGCTTTAATGCAGAACACACACACACACACACACACACACATGAAAGGAAATTCCATCCCAGTGACATTCTCTGGGTGGGCCTGTTCAACTAAGGAAAGGCCAACAACTGTGTGTGTGTGTGTGTGTGTGTGTGTGTGTGTGTGTGTGTGTGTGGGATATTTACTGTTGTCACTAACAACTAGGCATGATGTGCCTAGTTTACAATCTCTCTCTCTCTCTCTCTCTCTCTCTCTCTCTCTCTCACCCCCCCCCCCCCCCCCCCCAGCACACACACACACACAGCTGTCCAGTGGGTTGTTGGCTTCATGAAACACAATGTCCCCTGACCCCATTTCAACACTGACCTTTTGACTAGAAGGCTGCTCACACTGTGAAGTGTTTGTGTGTTTATAGTTTGACAGCAGTTATGTAAGGATGAGTGATTGAAGTGAAAGACAGAGGAGGAGAGGAGAGGAGAGGAGACGAGAGGAGAGGAGACGAGAGGAGAGGGATGAAAGGGAATGAAGGAGGAGCAGGAAAGAGACAGTGATGTCACCTTGTAGTGATACTGCAGAGAGAGAGAGGAAGGAAGAGAGAATGAGGTGGAGAGAAAGAGACAGGGGAAAGAATGAAAGAAAGAAAGAAAGAAAGAAAGAAAGAAGAAAGAGGGAGATCGAGAAAGAAACTAGAGAGATCTATTAGCTGATAGAAGTCATGCAGACAACCTCCCACTCCTTAGGCAATTGGTTCAGGGACACTGTGCAGAACGCTCTGTGTGCACACGCACGTGTACGTGTGTGTGTGTGTGTGTGTGTGTGTGTGTGTGTGTAACACCGAAACTGTTGCTAGGAGCCTGGGGGCATAATGTAGATAGTTAGATAGATAGATAGAGAGAGATAGACAAGACAGACAGACAGACAGACAGAGAGGGAGAGAGAGAATGAAAGAAACTGCAGCAGCGAGGTAGTTTATTATAGAAGGAGCATGCAAATGTGAACTTTAGTATTTTTGGTGTGTGTGTTTCAAGAGGACAGCATAATGGAATGCCTCGTTCAAGACCTGCCAAGAGCACTTTTCCCATAGGCCAGGGAGCCAAGACTTCCCCAACCAGCCAAGAATAGCACCAATGTCCAATCTCTCTCTCTCTCTCTCTCTCTCTCTCACACACACACACACACACACACACACACACACACACACACACACACACACACACACACACACACACACACACACACTTTTCACTCTTTGGTTGCACCAGGGAAGCAGGGGTGATGGTGTGAAAGAAGGAGAACACTAGTGTCCTCACACCCTTCACTCAGCACAGTGAGAGAGACACACACACAGAGAGAGAGAGAGAGAGAGAGAGAGAGAGAGAGAGAGACATACAGAATACAGGCAGAGATTCCAGCAGGGGATCTGCAGCACTCTCCTAACTCTCAGCTCCCTATGGGGTAGACGAGAGTGCTCTGTGTGTGTGTGTGTGTGTGTGTGTGTGTGTGTGTGTGTGTGTGTGTGTGTGTGCGCGCGTGTGCGTGTGTTTACACACTTATACAAGCATGTCTTTGTGAGAGAGCAATAGACTGGAGGAAACAGAAGAGGACACAAGTACACTCCCTATTCCCATTGCTAGGCACCAAATGTCAAGGTAACAAAACAACAGGGAGCAACATTGTTTCCACTCCGAAGCAAAGACAGGAAGAAAGTCCTCATTCACAACCGGGTGTCACACAGTGTGAAGTAAGTATGTTAACTTAAAACCTTTCTTTCTAGTTAATAGCACGCACAATGCCTGAGTAAGAGCTACATATCTTACAGTAACTGTCCTTCAAGCATCCCCCTGAAGTGTCCTCTGAAGTGTCCTCTGAAGTGTCCTGTGTAGCTGACCCTGACCTCTGACCTCCCTGCATGGGCAAGCTACAAGGAATCACATTATCATTATTATCTGAAACATGCCATACTCTATAGGAGGGGTGTCAAACTCAATCTCAGTAAGTGTCACATCAAGAGATTGGTATCAAGTCAAGGGCCAGACATTTACTTACATAGTTTCATTATATATATTTTATAAAATATATTTATATATAAGTATTCAGTAGTATTCAAACTGGAATTACAAAGACAGATTTTTGTGTTTCAAATTTCCGACCAAGGAACCTCAAATACAAGTACAAATTAATTGCTGCAAACATTCAAAACTCTACTTCAAACTTTCAAAACTTCAAGCTTGGTGAAGTTTTACCCTTTGGTAGCCATGACACTGGTGAAATGCTCCATGCTTTTCCACAATGCACCTCCTGATGTATAATGCAAGGATAAGCTGTCAACTCTCCTCCAGCAGTATTCTCCATTTTCTCCCTCACATTTAAGGAGTCCACTCTGTCTCCAACACATAGCAGGTGGACCATGAGTTGTCAGCCCAACAGGTTTGTCCCATGTTTATTTTATTGTTGCATTCCTCCAACTGTTTGAGAATATCCTGCCCTGTGGTACTGTCACGTGTTGTTTTAACCCCCAAGAGATCCTCAGTAAAAAATAACTGTGCATACACTGGATGGTCTGTCGACAGTTTCATCCACACCAGATGAGTATGTCTTTTGGCTTTTTCTTTGAGCTGCTTTGTAAATCAGCAGCTAGCTCGAGTTTCTATGACTCACTGCAATAACCTCAAATGTTTCTCACCTCTAATCAAGAAGACATAAAGCAATTCATGAACTTGCATAGAATCAATTATGAACACACACACACAAATACACAATGGAGTAAAATATAGGCTAGAGAAACAACTATGAAAAATGGCCAAAACACTTTGACAATATGTTTCAACAAACAATGTTTCATGTCTTCTGCCTCATGCATAGGGTGTTTGTCTTCCCTGACAGTCTCAGTCCTGCAAAGGAGGCTTCCATCCTCCCAAGAAGACCCCTCACTAACCTCTTCCTGGAGTCCTTCTTGTTCCAGCTTCTCCGTCAGAGAGCTCTGATGTAGCTTCGTAAACAAAAGTACTGTCTCTAGGCAGACTAACCTTCCCGTACGTTAAAATGCCCCTCTCCTCCTCCTCCACAGCTCAGGCAAGACATGAACTCACTTACCTCGGTTAGCTGAGGCCTTCTGGCTTCATCTCAATAATTGAAAGATGCATCCTTATCTTCTTAACTGTTTTCCTTTAAGCCTTGTGCAGTGATTTGAGAGAATGGGTACTGAGATGGGTAATGAGATTACTGTCTGAAGTCATCTACCGTATTGATTTGTCACAGTCATTGTTTGGAATAAGACGGAGACGGGGTTAGGAGAGCAAACCACAACAATTTAGACCCAGCCATACTGCAGCCATGTGCAGCTCAAAGCTACCGGTACACAGACAGGAAGCCTTCGGTACAGTGCAGGCTGAACATGCAGTGAGCTCCCACTTCAGTCACATTCAAATCAAATGCACTTCACAGGTTTATTAAAGGTAATTAGATCAATCGATGTGATTGGAAGACTAACAACTCTTAGGTTGGAATACCAACGTGGTAGGCAAACAAAAGGAGTAAGTGAACCAATGTCTTGTAGCTTATCCAGCATGGACAACCATATATAGTTGGTCGCCAGCTACCCAGTGTGCATCTGGTCTACGCCTCATCATGTGCCAGAGTAGAAGTATAGTAGAAAACAAGGGCCTAAGGGAAATAAGGTACTCCCCCTATACTGCGCATAGTGCAAAACTGAATGGTGTCCTTACAAAATGAGATGTAGACATGAAGGGTGAGTGTCATTTTGATAGTTGAATTGGTGTTTGTGTGGGTGTTTGTGTGGTTGGGAGCTGTCCTCACCTCATTAAACAGAGCTCCTACAGACGCCCCCTAGTTTGTCAGCGGGTGGTACAGCCCATGGAGAGGGGTCCAGACTATCCCAGAATGCAGTGCTTTGTGTCAGGGACCCAGCACTCCCTGCTGGAGAGAGACAACAATAGTTAGAAAACAAAACTAGGGAAAATACTTTTTGCCTTCCTCATAATTTCAGTGCAGGATCTCCACACTGAGAAACATACGCCAAATACATCATGATGCAATACATTGGTGTACATCAGCTACCTTTACATGCAGAATACTTCAGCGTCCCGGACAAATTCATTCTGATGGAGAATTCGAAGTGAACTGTTTACATGAACGCTAACAAAGCGATCTGAAGTTGTGCAGTTACACGCCCCAAGCATGTAATCAGAGTAAAACCTTTCAGGCGTGCACAGAAGATTCCCTGCTAGAGCATACCTCCAACATGCACAATATTTATCTTTCTGCTCTTCTTGCATATCGAGCAGCAGTCTCAGCAGAATCCTGCAATCATTAAACAGGAGAAGGCGAGCGCAGGAGGAGCTCTGCTGCAACGGCAAAGAACTGTAAACCTCATGCCCCTGCCTCACCCCGAGACCAGACGTCACGGACACCGACGTCACTTACCGTGAAGTGAACGCACATGCGCCAAAGGAAAATGTATTAGATCGGAAGAAAGTAGTCGGTTTAAGTGTTTACGTGGGTATTAGCTGCTAAAATTCTCCTATTGAATGGATTATTAAAGGTTTATACCACCCATTTCAGATTGGGCCATTCATGTAACCGCCTCAACCATTGCACCATGTACCCCTGAATCATTCTGATTGGGGTATTTTTAACGTAATATTATGCTCCATGTCAACGCAGTACCGATGATTAACTCTCAGCAGCAAGTGGACATGGCAAAATGTAGCAACTACAGACGTCAGAAGTCAGAGTTAAGAACTAAAATGTCTGGTTAATGAAAAGCCTAGGCTACCACTTACTTTCTACCCATTTCCTGTCCTGTTGCATTTGTCTGTTTGATACCCTTTAACCCTGCTTTTGTTTGGCATTTCACTGTGCACCGTTCACTGTGTAGCTTTCACTTGTTATTGTTTTATTGTCTGCAAAGTGTTTTGAAAAGTGCCACACAAATAAAGGTCATTATGAACAGGACCCGTCGTATCCACAAACAACCAGAGCGTCTTTAAAGACATAAAATGTGCAAGAAATTGACTTGCACGCAAACACCCACGCGCCGGCATCAGAGACAGAGTAGCGTATTGTCGAGTGTGTACACACACACACTCTTTGGGACTAATTAGGAGTTGTGGTGGAACGATGGGGATGTCACGGGGATACGAGAGACATGTTCCCTCCTGTTCTTCAGCTGCTGTGTGTGTGTTTGTATGGGGGCTATCCTCAAACATCCTATTGACCTATTTCTTACCCGATCAGAGGGAAGTGAAGAGGAGGAGAGGAGTGTGTGTGTGTGTGTGTGGTTTTGTGTGGGTAAATGTCTTAAGGTTGACTAGGGAATGCAGAAAGAGAGGGGAATTGCATGGTTTTGTGTGTGTGTGTGTGTGTGTGTGTGTGTGTGTGTGTGTGTGTATTAGGTTGTTAAATGTAGGATATACAACTCCAGGCACACTCCTTATGTTATGCACAATG
>JAXDDX010000006.1:4240000-4347500 GCA_034670405.1 Hoplostethus atlanticus | reverse complement strand
CTCCGCTGCTGATGCTTCTGAAAACTCATGAGCGCAACACTTCCATTTCGTGCATCCAATTTACGAACGGTTGGCATTCATCAAATATACACCTGTTCTACGCACAAAACGAGGTTTCCCGCACGTTTCATGAATCCCACGTTCGTGTTTTCGTACGAAATTTACGAAAACATTCGTGAATGAGGCCCAATGTGTGCAATGTTACTTCAGGAGTATCAAAAGCAGTTAAACCTACACACAACACATTCACATACACAGACTCTCCCTGTGTGCTGCAGAATGAAAACACAGTCTCTTTGAACACAAGGCAGTAGAACAGAAAGAGAGACAGGGAAAAACTGCGGTGGCAGGCGAAGGGGGCGGGTGCTAACAGAGAGAATGAATAAAAGAAAGAGAACTTGTCTGAGTCTTTCTCTCTCTCTTTCCTTCAAAGATCTTCAAAGACTAACACAGCGCTCCTGAGACAATCCTACCAGCACTGGTGGGACACACACACACACACACACACACACACAGATACACACACCCCCTGCTGGGAGACTAGCTCTGTGCTCGCCTGAACCAAAGTAATGATACACTAGAAACTGAGTCAGAGAGACAGGCGAAGGGAGAGAGAGTCAGAAAGAGAATGAAAGAGAGACAAGGAAAAAGACAGACGGAGATTATATGTATTATAGACATTGGGGGAGAACTGCTGCAGGCCTTATAGCAGTCAGATATGTTTGCAGAACCTGTTTACAAGACTCTGGTATGGGCTTCGGCTACAGTGGAGCCAATAAAAGTCCACACCCAAACAACAGCCATCCAATCTCACCAATAACACAACATTTAGCTTGATAATCCATTCTTTCACAATGTTTTTATGCCTTCGCGATAGAGGAGATGCACCTTTGTATGGGAAACTCTGAATGGCAGACAGAAGGCGTTGCATCAATGCAAAAACCAACAGGTATCAGCACTATGTCCATACTTAGGGATCAGTCCTAGTCCCAGGTCGTTGCCGCCACTGTTTACTTGTAAAACACACACACACAGACAGACAAACCTCAATGCATCATCCTCCATGATGATGACGATGTTCCCGCCACTACTGATATCATTTTTATTATTGATATCAAAAGGTTGTTCTTTCTCAGCATCTTTGCCCCTGAAAGCAAATTCACAGCCAAACCTAATATCACACTATTCCCTCTCACGGCTTAGAAGACGAGTCTCACCCGGCAGCGTGAAAATGTGTGCTGTATATGGCTTTATCACCAATCTGCACGGCTGATAAAGTCGGCGTCATTATTTGCTGTGGTTGTTACCGGGGCTGCTTGGTCTAGGGAAATAATGTTCTCGCATGCCTTGTTAGCGCCGTTTCTCTTCAGTTCTTTCACCCCCCACACACTCTCTTTGTCTTTTCCCTCTCTCTTTCTCCTCTCAAACTGCCTAATTCTCTCGTCTCCCCCGCTCTGTCTTTACATCGCTGACATTCCCTCGCTGTCGCTTTGTCTCTCTCCATCTCACTCCCGGTCCTGTCTCGATCTCTTTTTTTTTTTGTGTGTGTGTGTCGGTGTGTTGCTCTCTCTCGCGTAACCTTTTGTCTTTCCCTGCCGCCGCCACCACCCATGTTTGAGGATTGTACTTCAGCCCACCGAGTCAGCCTACTCATGTGTGGCCTATTGCATGGTGAATACACATGTCAAATGAACACTCGAAGAGATGTTTTACACACAGCCCATTTCCATGCTCAATTGGTTAACTGACAGGGCGCTCGCCACTGTGCAGTCAATTTTTTGATGTAATCCAGCGTGCTGATGGTGATGCATTGGGCTGAGAGTTGCACAAACCCAATTACAAATCAACAAAAAGAGGAAGAAGGAGATAGAGATACATAGATAGATAGACAGACAGACAGACAGACAGACAGACAGACAGATAGATAGATAGATAGATAGATAGATAGATAGATAGATAGATAGATACATAGATAGATAGATAGATAGATAGACAGATAGATAGACAGATAGATAGATACATAGATAGATAGATAGATAGATAGATAGATAGATAGACAGACAGACAGACAGACAGACAGACAGACAGACAGACAGACAGACAGATAGATAGATAGATAGATAGATAGATAGATAGATAGATAGATAGATAGATACATAGATAGATAGATAGATAGATAGACAGATAGATAGATACATAGATACATAGATAGATAGATAGATAGATAGATAGACAGACAGACAGACAGACAGACAGACAGACAGACAGACAGACAGATAGATAGATAGATAGATAGATAGATAGATAGATAGATAGATAGATAGATAGATAGATAGATAGATACATAGATAGATAGATACATAGATAGATAGATAGATAGATACATAGATAGATAGATAGATAGATACATAGATAGATAGATAGATAGATAGATAGATAGATAGATAGATAGATCAGAACAGGCTAAGAACAGAGCTGGGTGCTGGGGTGGTGGTGGGGTGAGAGCTTCATCAGCATCGGCATAAACAGCAACAGAGCAACGCAGTGTGCAGAGCGGCAGTGGCAGAGAAAGAGCAGTGAGACTGATGGTTTAAATAGACCGCGCAATTGCAGTGGCTAGCGTACGCTCAGCTGACGACTGCCAGAAATAACTCTGCTATGCTATGCAAAGCTTCATACCACGAGTACCAATGGTGGGAAAAACCCACACACTACAGTTTCTCAAAGCAGATACCAAGGTACTTTTTCAGTAGTCGTACTCCATGCAAAACTGGGAGGAAGTGAAAGATAGAGGGAGAAATAGAAAGGGAGGAGGGGGGGAGAGAAAGAGGGAGCAAGAGAGAGGTAGAGAGAGAGCAAGCCAGCATAAGTATATTTGCTGTTGATTTTTCAACTCACTCAAACTCTACTCTGTTGCTGAAGTCTACTTGCATCTAGTTGCACGTTGCTGCTAAAGTTGAAGACAGCAGCAGAAGGATGGGCAGACTGGGGCAGATTAAACGGTGTCTTACCCCTTTAAGAGTGTGGCTTCTTTCAGGCAGTCACACACTGAGCCACGTCTATTTATAACACTGCTGTCTTTGAGGACTCCGCTACATTTACATGGAAGCTGCACGCACACGCACGTTATGTACACACACACATACACAGACACACACACACACACACACACACACACACACACACACACATATCTGCAGACAAGCACTCATTGTGGTCGATACTGGGCTTGTTTGTGGTTTGACACGCCTCAGTAGTAGCGTAAATGTAACTAGCTACTCATCATAACCAAACAGTTACACAGTGAGCTCAGACATGCTTGTGTGTGTGTGTGAGTGTGTGAGAGTGTGTGTGTGTACTCTAGCACAGCATATTCAGGCGTGCGTGTTTGTGGGTAATGAGCCACTGCTTAGCACAGCAGAATAATTGCACTTACTGAACTTGTGTCTGTGTGTGTTTGTGTGCAAGTAACTAAGTAAAAGTGTGTGTATTCTGTGCTATATGTGAGCAACTTGTGACGTTGTCTGTACATATGTCTGTGTGTGTGATATCTCTCTATTACTAACCGTCCTGACAGACCTACTGCTACAAGCAGATACATAATAAATACGTTATATATCTAAACAGTACCTACCCAAGTACAATCATCTGTGTCAACCTGCCTCCTCTGAATCTTTGTGTGATTATTGTGTGCAAAATGTATGCATAAGGTTCTGCCTGTGTGTGTGTGTGTGTGAGTGTGTGCGCGTGTGTGTGTGTGTGTGTGTGTGTGTGAGAGAGATGATAAAGTGCTGCTAGGCAGGGGGATGGCTGCCAAAGTCAAGGTTGATTGGATTGCGAACAGTATCGACCTGCAGGATTTGCGCACACATCCACACAGACATAAACACATCATCACGCATACGCAGTAGCATGGAGTCTGACAGGCGTTGTTGAAGATAGAAGTGTGTGTGTGTGTTAGTGTGTAAGTGACTCTAAACCAAGTGTGTATGAACCCCAAACTAACCAGTCAATTACTTTGTCATGTTGTCTTGTTTTTGTGAAGTCCTGTTATCCTTGTATCATGTGAGGCAGTAAAATACCTTACGCTATTGTTTTTTATTATGCTCCTGACATGAAGCCATAACTCGTCACTGTTTGAACCCGAGCTCACCATGCATGACTCATAACATCCATATAATACATAGAAGAATGACCTTCTCAGGATAGTGGGCTATCGTGTTGCAAGGTCTTGAGTGCTGGAAAAGAAGCACTGATATGTGTAATACAGGGATACAATTATTGGGCTTGAGTGTGTGTGTGTGTGTGTGTGTGTGTGTGTGTGTGTGTGTGTGGTGTGTGGTGGAGAGGATGACATCATTACTATGGCTGGGCGCTGGCCGATAGAGGGTCATTATGGCTGGCCGCCATGAGCTCATCTCTGGGACTTACTGAGTGTGTGTGTGTGTGTGTGTGTGTGTGCATCCTATCCTGTTCATTTTAATGGTAGTTTTTTTTTATAGAGTTCAAAAACATGAAAAACATAATGCCCTCTCTCTCTCTCTCTCTCTCTCTCTCTCTCGCCCTGTAAGTCTCTTCCTTCTCTCTCTTTTTCTCTTCCCTCCCTCCCCCCCGACCTTGCCCACCTCTCTCCATCCTCGTTTCCTATTCCTCTTTCTTTGCCACCTGCCAGCCACTCAGCCGTCGCTCCATTTCTCCTTGTCTTTTGCTCCACCCACCCTCAATGTCAGCGTCAGAAAGCTTGCACTGCTTTGCCATAAAGATAAGATTAACTTTATTGATCCCTGGAAGGAAATTGGATAGAAGGTATTTTGATGTTTAACGTCACATGACCACAAAATAGACACATTTTGGAGCACAGCACTGCTTGACTACAGATGCCTATGATGTATTGCGGCCTGGGATTAATATGATCTGTGTATTATTACTATGTAGTGGCTCCCTTCCTTCCTCCCTTCTGCTACCTCTTTGCAAAAGCAGAGAGAGAGAGAGAGAGAAAGAGCAGTCTTCTTCTCCTCCCTCTCTCTTTTTAGCCTGGTGAGCTACTCTTCCATGTCTTGCATCTTTCCATCGCTATGCCCCTCCCACCACAAATATCTCCATTCCCCTCCTTTCCTCCTTGGCCCTCCTTCCTCCTCCTCTCTCCTTTTTCGCTCCCTTTCCTTGCCCTACCCTTCCTTCTTTGCACTTTTCTTCCATCCCGTGTCGCTCTTTCCGTCCCTCCCCGTGCTCCCTACCTCCCTCCATCTATCCCTCCCTCGTCTCAATCTCTTCACCTCCCTCTGTCTCCCATCCCTACTTCCTTCACCGTCTGTCTTTCACTGGGTAGCGGAGGCAATCCCAGCTGTAGTCGTAAACCTGCTCGGGCTCCATCTCTCCACCTCTCTCCTTCCTCCTCCATGGTCATAAAGCTGACAGATGCCCTCTCTTTGTTGTTCACAGCTAGAGAAACACACCCAATCACACACAGCCACACGTACACACAGTCCAACAAGTGTATGTGTGTGTGAGTAAGCTAGAGAGTAAATAGGAGAGAATGAAAATATATGTTTACCTATGTGTGTGTGTGTGTGTGTGAGAGCGTAGGCTGAAGTGCTGGAGTACAGAGGGGGACCACTAAAACAATTTCCAGCAGTAAATCCAAAAACAAAAAACTCCTGACTGGAGGGACTTTCCTATATGCCCCATTCACTCTCATTACAACAGACCCAGTGTGTGTGTGTGTGTGTGTGTGTAGGTGTGTGTGTGTGTGTGTGTGTGTGTGTGTTTAGGGGATTCCGCAGTCTGCTCTGCTCAGTCTCTCATTACATCATCACATGCTGCTCTGGGTTGGGCTGGCTCACACACACACACACACACACACACACACACACACACACACACACACGCTGGTATGCACACACAGGCGCAGATACACACTCAGATAAAACAACATGTGTTAACAGTAGCTGTGAGTGTGTATGTCTGTGCATACCAGCTTGCTTGTGTGTGTGTGTGTGTGTGTGTGTGTGTGTGTGTGTGTGTGTGTGTGTACTGTATCACAGTCATATGACAGCAGGAGTAGACTTGTTGACTCTCAAAGAGCTTTTATAATACCTTTTACAATATGACTCATACAATAATATGAGAGAGAGAGACAGAGAGAGAGAGAGGGGAAGAGAGACAGAGAGAGAGAGGGGAAGAGAGACAGAGGGAGATCTTGTAGTTCATCATTGGTAGAAAAACTACAACCCGTCTCATGGCTGTGACTGCAGAGCCTCGTGTACTGCATTCCACAGACGAATGTGGAATGTGCTAGACAAAGGTTAAGAGCTGGACTGTCTCTCTGTCTCTCTCTCTCACACACACCTGCACATTATCCGCATGGGGAGGTTGGTTGAAAAGGTCACATTCCTGAGCTCACACTGTGATCTAGATACAGACCCTCAGACTATCTAGGCCAAGCTGGAGCATTGACTAAACATGCAGTGGCAAAAGATCATAGTTTATCCTCATGGGAGGTGAGGATGGTCCCATTTATACGGCGATACAGTTACATAAGACTACATTGAGGAAGGAAGAAAGAAAGAAAGAAAGAAAGAAAGAAAGAAAGAAAGAAAGAGCTGTGGAGTGACTGACTCAAAGACACAAGAGTCGGAGGAGACGCAGACAGAATGTAAACGAAGCGAAGTCGAGATGAAACAGGGGAGCCAGTGAGCAAAGATGGAGTGAAAAGCAGACAGAAAAAGAGCCCGTCCCATATCTCTCTCCTATTGCCTGTGAGTGTGTTTTTCTCTAGCTGACTAGGCACTAGTCTGGGAGAGAGTGATGTTTATCACCAAGTCAGTGGAAACACCATGTTTTGTCTGAAAACTAGCAGTGCTTCCGTGTTAATGCGCTGACCTGCTGACTCACGCTGAGTTGCCTGGCTGACTGATTCGATAACTGACTCATTGGAGGTCTGGGTGGCTGAATATCTGTCGGACTGGCTGGCCGCCTGGTTAAGTGAATATCTGTCTGTCTGCGTGAACAGCTGTCTGTCTGTCTGGCTGACTAATGACTGAATACTTGCCTGGCTGAATAGCTGGGTGACTGGCCTACTGACTGAATACCTGGCTGTCTGACAGACTGGCAATGGATAGCTGACTGGTTGGTTGGCTGAGATAGTGTGTACTGTACTGTGTTCATCAAGGGAAAAATAGAGTGCCGTGCTTGTTTTTGTTTCTCTGTGTGTGTGTGTGTGTGTGTGTGTGTGTGTGTGTATGTGCTTTATGTACATGCACAGGGTGGGGGCCTGTTGCGCTCCACTGTTATACAATACACATTGTATAACAACTGGTAGTATGTGGGCGGCTCCTGCCATCTGCAGAGCTGCAACCCCCGCTGTGCCCCACACTCCACTGTGTGTGTGTGTGTGTGTGTGTGTGTGTGTCTGTGTCCACCCTGCAGCCATAAATAGATACAGTAGCTAGGTTCCTGGGTTCACGTACATGACGGATGAATGGAGTGAAGTACAGTCTAGCCCACACACAGTCAGACAGATACACACACACACATACAGTCTTTTTCTATGTATCAAGACAGCTATACACTGCTGCTCATTAATGCTGCAAATGTACTATTGCAAATACACATGTATAAATAACTACATACACACACATACAAGTATCCCAACTAAACAGGAAATCCTCATCATCACCACGCGGTTACGTCCTATGGTGGCTTGACAGCTGTCAGCACACAGTGAAGACTTCATTAGCTGCCTCAGCAGGAGCCAAAGCCTTTGCTGCTTCACTCCTAGATCTGGGTTTCCACAGGGACGGACTCAAACAAACAACGTCTTGGAACTCTTCACCCACAAATAAACAAACACACAAAAACAGAGGAAGACACGCACACACACACCACGCACACACACACACACACACACACACAGAGCAAACAAGGCGCTGAGAGAATGCACTCCATCAACTCCAAGTCAGTGCTCACCAGTGAACTGTTGCTATGGAGAGGGAACGCATGGCTATCCAGCCTATTTTAAGGTAACCGGTATTGGTTTTCTCTGAGTATACATCAGAGTCAAATGAACTCTGATTGCAACCATTGCCGCAACATTCATCCTGTGAGCTGCTTTTTAATCATCACACTTTATTATTTGCCCTCCTTGCTGTTATTGAAGCATAACTGGCCGGTCTACGGAAATGAAATGAAGAGATTTCACTGCAAATCAAGCCTGAACATAACAATAAATTATAGTATGTATCATGACCACAATTTGCTTGGACATGACTCACTATTAGAAAGTGTAATCCTAACTACTTTCACGAGGATACATTCATTTCCTACACGCAGCAGTGAACCACTAACCATTCTGATAAGGCACACTATGCCCGATCCACGCTCACTGCACACTCCAGAGACCTCATCCCCCCTTTACAAATGTCCCAGCTCTGAAAAGGGACTTTAAAAAAGTGACGCGTTATTATCTCCACCTGTCACAATCCCTGTCACAACGAGGTCCAAGTCTGTAGCAGGTGAAGTGAGGAGAGGGGAGACTGATCTGTGCCTGTTTCGATGGCTGGCGCTGGATGACTGCTTCACCATTAGCTTGTATAAATAGAAAAAGGTGAATTGATTTTTTTTTTATATATATATTGCTGAGCCACAGAAATGTGCTTTATTCTTGGCAATGCTGTACCTAGGCTGAATTGACTTTAACCAACTACTGTTTTTTCTATTGCTAACTAATAAGCCGCACAGCATTTAGTGCTGTGCATATCTTTGCATGCATACTTGTGTGAGTGTGTCTGTGTAGGTTTTTTCTCTTTAGGTTTTTGCAAGGTGAATGTGTAAGATCTATGTAGTTAGCGAGGTGTTACATTGCCTCTATTTTTACCAAGTGAGTTCACACTTCAAGGGAAAGTCGCTGGAGCTCACATCCTGCCTGTTGTACCAGCCGCCATCACCGAACACATTGCTAATAATTTTTTCCTGAAGATAAATGAGAATTTCCCACTCTTTTGGCTGGCATGGCCTTGCAGTGTATATACAACAACAAGTCATTGATTCAGTGATTTAACTGCATTTGTTTTATTTATCCTACTTCAATTTCTCAATATCTTTAATATCTTTAAAACCTGAGATCTGTAAAGCACTTCCACATTTGAACCCCGAATTGGGAACTACTCTGCTAAAGGCCTTGTAATCCTGTATTTTAACTGGAAGACAATCCATTTACAAGACAGGAAGGATTAATGAGGAGAGGATGCTGAACCGGGGGGGATGAAAACATACTCTCTGTGAATGTATAACTCCCCCGGTTCAGGCTCTGGTAATGTCACTGTCCTCTCCACGTTTTCGCCCCACCTCATCAGGCAGGAGGCGCCCTAGTTCCCAGGTGCCGGGAACACAGTGTTGAGCAGGCGCGATGTGTGCTCCAGTAACTTCTTCTCAACGTGTGAAGTCACCTGGTATAATGTGACGCCTCACTAACTACACAGATCTCGCACACTCACCAGAGGTACATGAAGATGTGTGATCAGAGTGCGTGTGCGCTCAACAGAAAACGGAGCCAAAGTCAGCTGCACAAAGAAAACGTACCTCCTAAACGACTCTCTCAACACAACAGCAACGGGTACAACTCAACACTACACATACTTACTCATATGCAGACTCCTCAACCAAGGTCAATCAGTCCTCCGAGGCTTTCCCACAGTGGTCCACTTCAAAACAGGAACACTGGACCAGGAAGGCTGGGTGTGTGTTGCACTATGGGATAGACCTGGAGGACTGAATGACCTCAATCCACTGGGCTGATTGGCAGTTATACACGTGGTCCAGTAGTGGCCATGGAAAACTGAACTCCTGGGAACACCCAGGCTCTAGTAGAGCACACAGAAGACCACCGTTGGTGTTACGTCATATTCCACCCTCACTACTTCCCCTGCTCCCTAACCCTAAACAGGAAATAGTTCCTACACAGCTCCCTGGGGCCTGTGTAATGAGGCCTGTGTGTGTGTGCGTGTGTGTGTGTGTGTGTGTGTGTGTAGGCAAGGCTTACATGTCTCAATCTGTCTCTCATTTAAGACTTCTGTACACACAGCACGTGCGCGCACACACACACACACACAGGTCTACAAAGGTTATGGGAAAGAGTCCTTGGCTGCAGTTCTGGGAGGGAGGGAGGGAGGGAGGGAGGGAGGGAGAGAGAGTGTGAAAGCAAGTGAGAGAGAGAGAGTGTGAGAGAGAGAAAAAGAGAGCAGTCTGTAAAACACCCATTCTTGTGCACAAGCAAAACATGCAACTGAAAACATGCCATTCATACTATTCATATCTGTTGAAAGGCATGTTCTGCCAGGTTCTTGAAAGGCCAGGCTGCCGACGACTGAAAATCAGGTTGCTCTGGGTTAGATTTGACTACAGAGGAATTCTGCTGTACAGCCTGAGCCAATGGAAAAATACCAGGGCGGGGCCTCATAAATAACTGGACCAATGACAGCTCATATCAATATTGAAGAGCGGAGAACAGAAAGGCAGCCGGGGTGAAGAAGGAGAGAGAGATTATACTAAATTCCCTCCATACCTGGAGCCCAAAGTGGGATTCTGTCTGGTTGTTAATGCTGCTCTCTGAGTGGTTCACTTCAGCAAAAACTTTCACGTGGCTTCATTGTTCTACTTGATGGATGGCATTTTTCCGATGTCTACTTATTCAACTGCAGAAATAACTAAAGCAGGCTAGTATTTTAAGTCTAATGGTAGAGAGTGATGTTTGCCTCTTGAACATAGTTTCAAATGTAGTCTAGTGGAAAAGTCTCATCTGTAGGTACAACATTGAATAGGAGCTCAATATAACATGCATTTATCTATCTGTCTGTCTATAGGGTTGTGATTGTTAGTGCACCAAGCCTCAACGCTTGTCACAGAAACAGCACAGCGACCTGAATAACTGGCTCTGAAATGTGCTGAACTGAAGCACACGCTCTGACCATCTACCCTGCCCGGGTATCCATTTGAACTGGCACCAACTATTGACACAACACACAAATATATACCAACAAAAGAAAAATGCAGGCGTAACCCACTGGCCTGCCCACTGGCCTCTCATCCATCCACCTATCCGGACACTTATCCGGAAGTTCCTGCGACAGGCGGGGAGAGAAAGTGGCCGTTTGTTAGCGATAAGCTCCGGGTGATAAACGAGGAGGGCGAGGGAGGAATATGTCTGAAAGTGTTCTCCCCCCCCCCGGTCCTAGGACGGGTGTGACTGCTGATCATTCATTACGTGTGGGTGGTATATGGCGTAGTAAGAGCTAACCTGACCTCAGGTGAGTGTGTTTTGGCGTGGGGTGTCTGTGTTTTACTGTCATGCCTCGTAGATAAATGTGACTACTGGATTTAATCATGCCTTCAGTATTAAATGACAAGTCTCTCTCTCTCTCTCTCTCTCTCTCTCTCTCTCTCTCCGAACGTCCTTGTAAGAACAGGGTGGAGTCTTATAAACAAAAGCTAGTGAAAGAGGTGGGACGATGCATGGCAGTAAATAATGGTTGGCTCATTACACAGGAGATTTAAGACACAGTAATAGCATGCTGTAATATGGGCCAAATCTGTCCCCAAGGACACCAGTGGATTAACCAACATCACTCATAGTTAGTACACACACACACACACACACACACACACACACTACTACTACTAATATCTCCACCTCTCCTTCCCATTATTAGCCCATTCCAGATGAAACGATGCGAGAGAGAGAGAGAGAGAGAGAGAGAGAGAGAGAGAGAGAGAGAGAGAGAGAATGTGTGTGAGAGTGAATATGACAGAAAAAGGGATGGAAAGAGAAGCAGAGACCGGGAGAGAGAGAGAGAGAGAGAGAGAGAGAGAGAGAAGAGAGAGAGAGAGATGGAGATGGAGATGAGAGGAGAAAGGAGGGCAGGCGTTTCAATAATTCACAAACTCCTGCTTCATTTAGAATAGAATCAGTGCCCAAACTGGACCCGTGTGTCCTCCACACATGACACATCACCCACAGGGGCTGGCTCACTCACAAACCGGCTGTGTGTGTGTGTGTGGGCGTGTGTGTGTGTGTGTGTGTGTGTGTGTGTGTGTGTGAGAGAGAGAGAGAGAGAGAGAGAGAGTACAACTCTAGCCACTAGCAGACATAGATTTCTATTAGAGTAGTGATGTAGCTTCATTACTACGGCTGTTGCAGTGGTCAAGAGCCTCCTGAGAGAGAGAGAGAGAGAGAGAGAGAGAGAGAGGGAGGGACTTGATGGGAAAGAGAGGAAGCAATACAGAGAGATACCGTACATCTTTCTATAATAAACCCTGCTCTCCACATTGCCTTTCTTATCCATGAGTCCATTCTGGTTGACACTGGCCACTTTGTTTGATAGAGGCTAGCATCTGTGAGACTCTCTACTGGGAGACACGAGAAGGGACACACACACACACACACACACACACACACACACACACACAGAACACACCACAACCCTACTACCAACGCAGTCTAAATATACTTGCCTCCACAAAGCTGGCAGCTCCATGTCTCCTGGGCATGTTTGTGTGTGTGTGTGTGTGTTTGTACCAACAGTAATCAATAGTCCTGAACATAGAAACAGACAGATGGAACCCCCGTGTGTGTAGGTGGAGTGCATATGTGTGTGTGTGTGTGTGTGTGCGTGTGTGTGTGTGCGTAGATGTGTGGGTGGGTGACTTGCTACTGCAACTGAGAGTGTGTGTGTGACGTAAATGTTTATGTGACGTGAATGTTTCAAACTAAACACGTTCAAGAATTGAACCGTTTCATTCCAAAATGTCACATCGACGTTTGAAAGGGGGAAAAAATGTCATTCCCTAAAACTCATTACTTGAAATGTCAAAACTGCTAAAGGACTGCAGTCACAGAATGTTAGTATTTTGTGGGTGAAGGTTTTATCGTAGCTAATAACTTCAGGAATCTTTAAAAAAATAAAAATAAAAAAAAATAAAAAAAGCTTCCAGCTAAACGGGCTGTAGATCAAATATACCAGATGGAGAGACAGGACAACAGACAGACGGAGAGGGGGGGGGCAGAGACAGGGAGGGGTGTGTGTGTGTGTGCAGCTACAAAACGCTTGTATTTGTATGATTTACATGTGTGTGTGTGTTTGTGTGTAGCTGTCTAAGTTTGCCTCTGTGTGTGTGTGTGTGTGTGTGTGTGTGTGTGTGTGTGTGAGCTCCTGTCATTCACGGTGACCCGCAGCAGCAGGCATCTCCGTTATGCAATCCTTGCTGTCAAACACATTCACATACACCTCCGCACACGCACACACACACACACACACACACACACACACACACCTGCCACCCCCTTCCAACAGCCCAGACCTTATATTTTATATTTCTCTACGTGTTGACAAAATCCTGCACAGTCTCTCGGCACTCTTTATCAATCACATAGAGAAGGCCATTCGTTGCTGGCACGGAAAATAACAATTAATCGCTAATGAATCGTTCCAGTCTGACGTCTGATCACTTTAGGGGTGGCGACCTAATTCATTTCAGTCTTCTTTAATAGGAAGATACAGACCTACATTGAAGAACCACATTCACATCCAAGATTGCACCATAATAGAACAATCAGAGATACGTTTGTCCCAGTGTCCTAATTTTGGTGACCGAATGTTTTTGTGAATGTGACATTATGTCTGTGCCTTCCACTGTCAGTGTTTATGTTTACGCAGCCGCCCACGCTGCAGTCAAAACAGCCTACAGTTATGTACAGTGGCAGGCTGGTGGCATTGTGCTGCTCTGCGATGTGTACAGCATGTTCCCCATCTAAGGCTACCACAATAAGAAATCCCACTTCTGACACCGGTGAGTAACGCCGTTTGAGTTACTGCTCAAATGGACTGTGTGTGGACAAACATGTCTGTGAAATCTCTCGCCACTAATACCAATGTGCCAGTGAGATTAAATGGTGCCTGTTCAATCAGTGATGACACTTTATACTTCTAGCAATAAAACACAACCACAGTATCACCAGAGAAATCTTAGGATTCCTTTCCAGCCGTGATACAGCGGCAGAGAAATACAATTTCCTGATGGAAAGCATCTTGCATAGGGCTAGAGCGATTGCGGTTGGATTTTTTTAATAGCATATCTATAATGTGCTCCCAGGTAGCAGACTTGAATAATGGCTGCTGGCTATCACCCTGTACTATTCCATCAAAATCTCTCAGCTGAAGCCGATCTGCCATTGTTATTCCATCCAGGCAGCCACAGGACGCTACATTAGCCCCGAGTTCACTCCGTTCCCCCCAGTGCAGGAAAACTAGTTTAGCTCAATGGGCTATTAGCCTGCACCTCTCCACACATAAAAGGATTGAGTAGAGAAGCATTAGCGGGGAGTGTATAGGGATACTGGTAAGTGGCCATCTATCAGCACTGCTGCACGGACTGCTCTGATGTTGTCTGCGTTGTGAGGACAGGAAGGCCTGGGACATGCAGCGGTCTACAGTACAAGACTGATGGTGTGATTTGTAGAGGGGCAATCAAAATCCCACATAGCTGTTTAGCAAAAACAATGCTATACAGTTTAGTCACAATTTAGCCCCTAGTAATCCTAGGATGAGGAAGATACAACATAAATATCACGCAGCTACTATAACCCTAAAAATCCCCCCACAGAAAATCCTGCAGTAATATCAGATAAAAAGTTACCATAAAGTAAGATAACACACACTAAATTAATATTAGAGGACGATTAAAGAGATTTTTGTTTGGGAAGTGAACATGTGTGTGTGTGTGTGTGAGGTATCTCCGTCATCGCCAGCTGGCACAAGTGGGATCTAAGAGGAAGCTGATTTGCCTGCCAATCTCCCTGCCACCCGCCGCGGCCAAGTCCACTTGTTTTCTCTAGCTAATTATCACAGAGGGGGAAGCGGAGGGGAGGCGGCGAAGGGAGTGCGTGCTAACCGCTCAGCTATCGCACCGACGTCAGATCACAAGCGTCATGTAAATATGCCAACCCGTTTGCCAATTAGAAAAACCCTGTCTCTGTCTGCTCAGGCGCGCCGACCAATGATCTTTTCTCTCTGGGAAAAAAGAAATGAAATAAAATTGACATGGAAAATAGAAAAAAAAAAAAAAAAAAAAGCAAAGTGGCTGTTAATGTCACAGTGCTGCTGAAGTATCAAAGAGAGAGTGGGCAGACAGAAGGCGGGGAGTGAAAAAGCAAAAGAAAGTGGAAGTAAGAGGAAGACAAGAGGAGAGCGTGGCAAAGAGCAACGGGGAGTCGGAGCCGTCGAGAAACAGGAGAGCGAAGCCGACAGGGGAAAAAATGACAGAGAGAGCAACATGAAAGAGAAAAACGAGGGGAAGGTGACAGTGAGGTGAAAAAGGGAATGAGATAACAGAGGGAACAAGTCGCAGAGCTGGAGGAACACGGTGATAGAGGGAGTGGGTGGTGAGAGGGAGGATGCTTTATCATATAGCCGAGCTGTTAAAGCAATAAACTCTAGGTAGGGCTCAACGTAGGGACTTCCCAGGCGCCACAAAGGCCATGCCCATTCATCTCACTAACAGCTGAAGTTGCTCAACTCCTCATTGGGTTTTCTTCATCATGAACTCCTGACTATATCCAGGGACAGGATCCATCAAAACATCTTGGAGTAGGGGGTATTTTTGGAGTATCTCACGTCCTCAAATTGTACATTTTTTTTCTTCTTTCTGTGTTTTATTATTGAGATGTGCAGGTAATTTTCCCTCCCTGGTGTGATTATCATCACTACTGCCACTTGCCACAACTCTTTGTGTCTCTTCATTTCTTTCGTTCTCTCCCTCCACATCCGCCTCTCAACCCCTTCTTCTCCCCTTGTCCCTCCCTCCCTCCCCCCCAGCATTTATAATGTGTGATTGGATTAAGCCTGTGAGAGTCAGGGGCCTCCCCGGGGCTGCACTAATGTACAGAACAGAATAGTGATGTACAGGGCAGCGATAGGGAAGGAGAGTGAGAGAGATTGAGAGAGGTTGAGAGAGAGGGGGGGGCATCCATTACTATAATCATTTTACCTCACTTGAAAAGGTGGCTCTTACAGCAGCTGTCACAAACAAGAGTGAGGCAGACAGAGAGAGAGAGAGAGAGAGAGAGAGAGAGAGAGAGAGAGAGAGAGAGAGAGATGAGCAGAGGAAAGGGCCTCTCATGGCCGTGGCGCCAACTTCATTTTTCAACCTTTATTGCTTGCTTGCACGAGCACCCAGAGCATACAGACAATAACCAAAGACATTTCAGTGCTATGTGAGCGTCTGTAATATCCTGCTGGTGTCCTGAGACGGGCGTTCTTGATAGCAATTAACAAGATCAGTCACGACTCAGCAGCAATGAGAGTTTTTAGCATTAATCACTTTTCGAGTTTCGACGCACAAATCGTAAATCACGAGGGCTAATTTCCCAAACTATTTATGGCCAACCAATGAAATCCATTTGTTTACTCCTGCCATGAAATGAATAAACAAACAGCGAACAAAAGCAATATGTTCTTCCACGGAGGGAAGGGGCGGAGGAATGGGATGTACCCTGAAGGAATAACATGTAATGCAATCAGATCGTTCTGGCCAATTAGCCGGCACTAACCTAGCCAGCGATGATGTCAGTCATCATTACTCACCGCCTGATGCTATGAAGCACGAGATGAACTGAGAGTACAGGAAGAAAAGAACAACAAGAAAGTGGGCGGAGTTCGGAAGGACAGGGGGATTAATCATGTGATGTGAAGTCGTGTAAACACGCCAGGGGCAGACAAGCGGTGTATGTGAATGATGACACCCACACACACACACACACATTTATGGAGTTTCACACACACACACACACATTTATGGAGTTTCACACACACACACACACACACACATTTATGGAGTTTCACACACACAATCTCTCTTTCGCATATATATATGTAAAATCACACACACACACAGTAAGACACGCAAACACAGACATCCACCCCCCCCCCACCTGCCCCAGAATGTTCCAGCACATGTATGTGTGACGGTTCATTAGTGATGTCCTGCAGCATGTTTTCCATGCTGATGGCTGAACTCCAGTCGATAACTCAGGGCTCCAGATGACATTACACATTTCATGGACATATGCATTCAGCATGTTATGGTACATGTTCCCAACAGAGCATGGTCACTAGGCTCTCTCTCTCACACACACACTGATACATATACAGACATATATACACAGATCAGCGTGTGTATAGACGTGTACATACACACATGCAAAAACAGACAGTGATAGATATACACCAATAACAAAAAGACACACACACATGCAGGAAGATACACAGGAGTGAGTCATGGAACGTAGCTGTTGAGTCAAGCAGACATACACACACTGATTAGCTCCTATGGGGGAAGTGATTGAAACTCCTTTATGATGATTAGGCCTGACTGCAACATCTTCCCTTTGTCAGCAAGCAGCAGCTGTATGGAGCCGATGGAGCTGCCACTGGAGTTTAAAAAGGGAAAAAGTGGCGATTTTCCTAAAATTCTCTTTTAAGATTGTATTGATCATGCAAAAAAAGGATGTTGTTTTCATAAATGCTGTGGCATAACTGCTTGATTGGGTGGTATTTGGTGAGAGGGACAGGAAGGGTGAAAAGAGGAGCAAGGCAAGGCAGAAGATGAGATGTGATAAAGTGGATTGAAAACAGCATCTTTGGAGAGGATGGAAGAGGAGAATAGACAGGTCGATAGGAGATAGGAGGAATTCTCTTTTCACTCGCCCCCATCCACAGGAAGGTCAGAGGGCAAGGTCGGCTACATTCCTGCAGCTGAACATAGAAGAAAAATCCATCTCCTGTTCAACTGTAATACACTGTGTTCTATTCTATTCTATTCTATTCCTCTTACTGAGAAGGGCTCTTCTTTAATTCGATCCTCCTCTCCTCTTCTCCTCTCCACCCCTCCTTCTAATTCAACAGTCTGAATGAACTCAGCAACACTGGGAAAGGTAATTAACTAATTGTTTAGTATGCAGAGAGGGTCGCGTGGTGTGTATGGGAGAGAGGGAGAGGGAGAGAGGGAGAGAGGGAGAGAGGGAGAGAGGGAGAGAGAGTGTGTTTGAAATGTTTGTGTCTATAGCTGTGTGTGGCAGGGGGGCATGAGAAATGAAGACGGCGAGACAAAGAGAGAGTGAGTGAGGGAATCTGGGAGAAAGAGCATGAGAGAGAGAGAGAGAGAGAGAGGGAGAGAGGGAGAATAAACGACGAACCAGCGATCAAGTGTCTCTTTATTTCATTGATTCCTTCCCCCATCTGTGGCCACTACCAACCACACTAGAGGAGAATACTTCACTAGAGGATCTGAATTACCAATCTCCTCTCCTCCATTCAGTCCACTGCTACCGCCTCTCCCCTCCCTCCTCTCCCATGTCACTCTCTCCTATGAGCTCGGTCATCACTCCCACTCCTCTCTTTTCTTTCTCTTCCTCACACTCGCTCGCTCCTGTCTCCATCTATCTCACTCGTCCCCCCACCGCCGTCCCTTCCAGCCCACTAGTCCCTCCCTCCCTCTTTCTCTATCTCCTTGCTCAGGGGCAGCTGCTGTTGCAGTTGGCAGTTCCAGGTGTGTGTGTGTGTGTGTGTGTGTGTGTGTGTGTGTGTGTGTGTGTGTGTGTGAGACTGTGTGAGTGTGTCTCCCTTGCTCTCCAAACCCAATTCAATCCTACTATGAGAGCGGGGGCCCAGATCAAATAAAGCAGAGCACAGCTATTACAGGAAAACAGAGAAGGGAAATCCATGCTCACACACACTCAGGGAAGGGACTACCTCTTTATTTACCCCCTAGCTTAACCCTCTCAGAGCGGCGACACACAGGATGTCGGGGTGTGCTCAGCATTAGGATAGCACGTAGAAAACTTCCATACTACAGGGATCTTTTGGACGCACAACATCAATGAGTGTTTATTCCAGATGACGGGCAACAGGAGGAACGCATGCACAACGAGAACTGAATCAAGGGAACGAAGAAGCAAACAAACAAATAAATAAGCAAAGACAGACAACAGGAAGATAAATCAACCATGCAATCTTAGGCATATGATTCAAATGATGTACATATGGAGTTCACCTGACAAAATCTAATTCAACTCCACCTAGATGGAGTTAGCTACATAGGACAGCACAGTGCAAGAGTTTAGTCACTTTACAATGAAGTATTTGAGTCAATTCACTATCATTTTCTGGAATTATTGACCTGATATCAACAGGATAATCCAAACTATCTGATTCTCCAAGCAAGATACAACAAGTGCTGAGGATTACTTGCATGCACTGTTTGATCCAGGTCTGGCACCTACACTGGATGTGCCTATTTGTGTTGTTAGCATGCCACCAGGATATTGTCATCAGACATGACACAACAGGGACAGGTTCAACTGACATTATAGTGAGCGAGTCATTCCCATTGCCGATTGGTATTACTGGTATTGGTCTGACGGCTCCTGTGTAGCTTTATTACAGAGAACAACCCGGGGTTAATTGGTAATTTGACATCCTTGAGAATACTTTGAGCGCTTGCTGCAGGCTGCATTGAGTCAGGGGAGTAATTTCAGTTTCACTGTGCCGGGAAAAAAGAAACAAATCAATCAATTTCTGAAAATTGATTGAATCCATAGAATGATGTCAACTTCCCCTGCAGGGCATGAATAAGTTTACTCATTCTACTCGAGTCTAAAATACCGTTTGCGACCTAATTCTGAAATAAAAATCCAATCAAAACCAATCAGACACAATCCTTGAAGATTATTGAGTTCAACGGTGCCAGGATTGGACAGGTCAGTATGAAGTCTCACTGTGAGAGGAGGCTGATCTTCTTGTGTAGGAGAAGGTAGATTCCATACAGCCCCGCGGAGCGTTGGTGGTGATTACATACAGTCCTCTCTCAATACGAGCATGACTGTGTGAAAATTCACAGCTAAGGTGTGAAGATCCAGTTACATTTTCACAATAATAGAACCTCCTTTTATTAGATGCTGCTCAATAAACAACAGACTTGTGCCATAATGTGAAAAATGCATTTTGCACAAATACTCCAGAGACTAGAGGAAGTTTTGTTCCATCTATGGTATGGCCACTGTGTGTATGTACTAGGCTAGGAATTTAAGCCGACTCCACTGTTGTACTCATTGGAAGCTGTGCTGGAGATAACATGGGCGACATGCCTGCAATGTAAAAGTAAAATCTTAACTGTTTTTTCTACTAAAATTCTGACCCTACATCAACAACAGGCAGCTAGACAAAAAATGGACCCATCCCCGTCAACAGACATTTTTCGACATGTGTTGTTCACCACGACTTGTCGCCCAGCTTCATTGTTGGAGCTTCCAGACTGTCAGCCCTCCGTCTGCTCAGTGAGGCTTTCCACTCAGATAAAGGCAACCAACAACAAAAAAAAAGAGAGAGGGAATAGAAAGAAGCGGGAGGGAGAAGTGCAATTTCCATTCAGCAGCACTGATTGGTGAAGAAAGAATGAGTGACAGGGGAAGAGAGAGAAAGGGCAAGAGAGAGAAAGAAAAGAAGGTAGGGAGATGTTGAATCCTTATTTGTGAGAGAGAAACAGAAACAGGGAGAATGACAGGGAGAAAGGGGGGAAGAGATAGAGACAGAAAGAGAAAGGAAGAGAGAAAGATGGGGAAACAGAGACACAGACGAAGAAAGAGGGGGAAAGAGAGAGAAAACGACAGGCAGAGAGGTGAAGCAGGAGAGTAGATTGGACAGTCCTGAGTGAAGAGGTTACGCACCACTACACCTCCGCTACAGCACCATCTCTTCTCTCACACACACACACACACACACACTGCCTATCGCGCATTGATGTGTGTGTGTGTGTGTGGATGCAGGTGTGTGTTACAGATGGAAGTTAAGTTAGAAGTTAGAAGTTCTTATATAAGATGTGAGAACTTGTCAACAATGAAAACAAGTCAGTTTAACTAAATGTAACTTGTCTCTCAACACTGTTGGACACTATTTTCAGCATTTCTTCTTTTTCCATTAAAAAATTAATTACCAGCTACATTTTTATTTATTTCCTCAAAATTGTACCCCAACCCTCCTCCTCCTCCTCCTCCTCCTCCCTTTCCCTCAGCATGTCTCCTTATTTTACCTCTGCCATCCCTCTCTCTGAATTGGTACAAAGTTAATTTATTAAACTAATTAGTCTGTATTTCAGAACAGATTTGTGTAGTTATGATGCAAGTCCCCGAGCACGTTGGTGTGCCTTGCAGTAGAATAAAATGCTGCCATCGATGAATTAAGTCTTAACTGTGTAATGCTGGAGAGTAATGAACAGCAAAGTTTAAAAACAGACGGAAAAGCAAGTCGGCTACCACTGGCCTGAGACACACAAGTCAATTAGGCTTTGGTGATTTTTATTTTTCAACTAATATCTCACTCTTTTTTTCAGTGAAATTGCTAAAAAAAAGTATGGTTGTATAGTAGGTTGTATGGTATGGTTGTGTCAGAGTGTAATCTCTTTCCCTTACTTTCTTTCTCTCTCGAAATATAACTCTTCCACAAAAATAGCTCCTCATCTGAGACACTAGATATAGTGAGCAGCGGGAGGCTACTTCTGACCGAGGACGCAGAATTGATCACAGAGTCTTGAAGGAGGAGAGGAGAGGAGAGGAGAGGAGTTGAATGAGATGAATGGGGGGATTGGCTTTCTCACTGTTCGCAGTAAGCCCTTCTATTCATTCCACAGTAACCTCATAGGAAAGAATGGAGCTTCAACACACAGCTGGTGAGACAGAGATAAAGGACTGACAGAAGAGGGTGAATATACAGGAGGAAAGGAGGAGGGAGAGAGCAAGCAATAGAGACAGAAAGAGAGAGAGAGACTGAGAGAGACAGTAAGGAAGACATACAGAAAGAGACTGGGAGAAAGAGCAACAGAAAGAGAGATAGAGATAGAGAGAGAGAGAGAGAGAGAGAGAGAGAGCTGAGAGGAAGAGTGGTGGGAAGGTCAGAGTGAAGAAGAAGACAGAAGAGAGAAGGAAATCAAAAGACAAAAAAGATGACATGAAAGGGAGAAGAGAGGAGAGGAGGGGAAGGAAGAAGACGGAGAGGAGCCAGAGCATAGAGGAGCTCAGACTTCAGTGAGTCAGCAGCATTTATCCTGTGTGTGTGTGTGTGTGTGTGTGTGTGTGTGTGTGTGTGTGTGTGTGTGTGTGTGTGTGTGTGGCAAAGGGGGGAAAATAGACACGGTGTACATTTTCACACTGTCATGGGAGGAGCTTAACCTCTAGGCCATGGAAACACACACACACACACACACACCCAAAACACAACTAGATAGATAAACTGGTGTTGTGTGTAGGCTTACGGCCATACAATATTACAACGCTACTATTGACCAATTACTCAATTCTGGCGTCAAGAGTTTCAGCAGCCAGTTTAAGGTTTCAGCTGACAAAGGAGTAGAAAGAACAGAGTGACTGAAAGCAGGTTGACATCCTGACAAAACGGTTTGTAGCATTGACAGAAGTTCCCTAGAGACAACCAATCACTGAGAGGCATTGGTTTTTGTTCGATTAATCTCAGAAAGGCAGCTAGCAAGTCCATGTAGGACGGAGAGGAGTGAGATGTGAGGAGCAGATTGCGGATGTAGCGGAGGGTTGAGGATAAAAAACACTCGGGGCTGACAATCCACCAGCTGTGGCACAGAAGCAGACTACTATTTTACCTGAGCAGAGGAGGTGGAGCTAGTTGGGCTGAGTGGGCGGAGCCTGCTGCTCAGTTGAGGGCCGGCAACCAATTGGAGCTGCAGTTACCGGTGTGTGGTTTGGATCTCTCTGTCAACGGGAGGGGAGTGTCCCGGGCGCCCGCTCTGTCTGTCCACGTCTGTCTGTCTGTCTGTCTGTCTGTCTGGAGGTGATGTCACCATTCCCTATGGAGAGAGAGAGAGACACATAGAAAATGTTAACACCATTTTTTTTAAATCCGAAAAGTGTTGTTTATTGCAATCTACAAATCAACAGAGTAGTATAATTGAGATCACAGCTCTTTCTTGTTCTCGTTCAATTATCGCTGCATAACAATCAACAATCAACTTAACTTTCAGCCAACTGTTGCAGCACCTGCAGTACCACCACAGGTCAGGTGGAAATGTGAACTAATAGAGACTAATGGAGACAACTTGAACAACTTGGTCACTTTGTCACTTGTAGATCTTCAGAACAGCATCAATATTTTTACCACTGCTTTTATTTAAAAAAAAACACATAATGTGGTTTTAATGTGGTTTTAGCTATTTAGTGTCTCCTACAGTACATGTGTGGGGAAACACATGGAGGTGACATGTTGACTTTGGCTGCATATGAGTTGCTACTGCAGATTCTTACTTGAGGCCAACATTCAAAAATAGTGCTAGTAGTTCCTCCCTCATAAGCTCCTCTAAGTCAGCTATTGTGTGTGTGTGTGTGTGTGTGTGTGTGTGTGTGTGTGTATGTATGTATGTGTGTGTGTCTGCATCTGTAAGCATTTGTATATGCATTTGTGCATGTGTGTCCATGTGTATGTGACATAGTGGCTCTCACCCGCTCACTCCTTTTTCCTCAATTGCTCTATTCTCTCTCTCTCTCTCTCTCTCTCTCTCTCTCTCTCTCTCTCTCTCTTCCTCTCTTCCCTGCAGTATTCAGAACAAACACCCGCTGCTATTTATATAGTGACGGCCCATCGGCATGGCAACCACGCTTTGTTTACCGGCATCACACCCTGGTTTGAGGCGTTTGTCTTCCTCATTTTAACGGAAACATAGTTATTTTCGAGGCATTTGGGTCTCTTTCACTTGTCGGCGGGGACAAAGTCTCATTTTGATGGAATGCCTTCTGGTAATCTGGGATCTATTTAGATGAGAAAACTGGTAAACTGGTGTTTCCGTGGAAGCAGAGTTCAGTTTGTTTGTTGGTTTTCCTGTTGCTTAGTTTGTAGGCAGTTGATTCAAGGCGTGATGAGTGCTTGTGTTGATCGATAGGTACTATTGGTCCCTTACTGCCCAGCTAAATGCACATTGATTGCATAACACATCTTCAGAACTATCACAGCAACTGATCATTTAACAGGATAATAAACATTAGTACAGTTAGGCCTCAGATAAGTGTTTGTGTCCTGTAATGTTTGTTGCAATACTTAAAAGCCCTTTTCAAGTTGCAATACCCCTGCAGGGCAAGAGCTTATGCAGCCAACAGTGAACCTAACAGTTTATATACACCAAATATACAACTGAGTCATTGCATTTCTGAGACATTTGCTATGAGATCAAAGCGCAGAAACAAAAACTGTTTAAGCAGTAATAAGCAGGGGTGTAACGATATATCGTGGGACGATATTTCACAATCCAAAAACGTGACCATATGTACCGCGGTGGAAAATGGTTTGCGATATTAACTAAATGTTATCAATTAGCTACACCACCAAAATGTAGGCTACTATTTGTTTTCATTTACATACTTTAGACGGCAGAAGGCGTGGTCAGTAATCGATCCTAGCTTGACTAGTGTTATGACATTCACACTGACGTTCACTCGAGACCCCGAAGAGCCCAAGTGTGTTGGCTGGATGTGGGAGGGGATCAGGCTCTAGAATCTGGTTCTCCCTGCCGCCAATTGAGACTAACTGGATAACGGCAGCCTGGGACGGATGTAACAATGTGTGTATTTTTTCATTGTGGGAACGAGGCAGGAGAGAAGACGCCTCCGCAACCGAATTTTATGATTTATGATTTTGAGTTTAAATAAAACAGCGAAACCGCATTATGCCTCCGTATGAATAATTCATAAAGACCAACGAGAGTCAAGTCGCACCGCTGCGACCCATTCATTTTTTTAGTGGCACTGGACAGATATATAGTCGCATATGCAACCAAATTGGTTGCAGTGTGGAGCCCTGCCTAACCTCTGTGTACAACTAGATATATCAGTTGCAAAGCAAAGCATTTCATCCCCAACTGCTCCACTGGAGCTGCACAGTGGCCAACAGCAGAAGACTGTAGATGTATCGGGTGTCTCCCAGGTGTCAATAAGTGTAACTGTGTGACTGTGTTGCCGGGTGTACTCAGTCAACCTTCCCTGGGTAAATAAAGGTAGAAAAGTGCCTAGCGTGGTGTACAAGCACCACAGAAAAAATGGCAGTGTACTCAACTAGTGTATTCTTCTCATTTACAGTAACCGAGGAGGCGATTACCATAGCAACGGGGACATGTCCTGAGGTCAAGGGGCAGGGCTGAACAGAAGTTGAACCCTCAAACAAGGGATCGCCTTGACAACACAAAATCAGGTCAGCTGATCGTGTGACACTTTGATGGGCTTAAAGATAGAAACTGATACTATGGCACATGTTTCTAGTTTGTAGTACACACGCACACACACAAACATGTGAAAGTCAAAGTCACACACCAGCTGGGCCCGTTTCACGTTCGTGGCTAACTGAGTTAACTGGATGACGCTGACTGAGCTGCTGTTTGCTGTGATGCCCCACATCAGATCTGGATGTCCCCGCCAAATAAACTTGTAGGCATTGTGTATACGCTGCTTGCCCAACAATGGTAGGGGGATCGCTCTCTGAGGAGCCCTCCCAAGTTTTCTTTCATTTTTCCTAAAGTTTTTTCCTTGTCCTCTGTGAGGGCCCAAGGCTGGGGGATGTCGTGTACTAACCATTTATTGTTGTCACACTTCGGGCACTGTGAAGCCCTTAGAGACTGTATCGGTGATTAAGGGATATAAAAATAAAATGTGATTTGATTTAGTTTGTTGATAATTTAGGATTTTCTGTTTCACAAAGCGAGTTCACAGAGTTCAGAGCTTTCACCTGGATTGACCTTGGCAGTCTATTTCATATTTTGTTTGAACAGTGTACACACACACACACACACACACACACACACACACACACACACAGCTGCAAGTTTTTCTCCTGACTCAGCAGCCCAGGTTTCAGTTCCTGTCTGTTGCACAGGACACTCACTACCACTGGGAGCCTGTGTGTGTGTGTGTGTGTGTGTGTGTGTGTGTGTGTGTGTGTGTGTGTGTGTGCGCCTGTCTGTGTATATGTGTATACGTGTGTGCAGTGTGTATCTGCATATGCATCTATGCAGTTGTGCCCTGCCCCTTTCAGCCAGTATTTTTATTGGTCCTTCTCCTGCACACACAGTGTGTCCGTGTGTGTGTGTGTGTGTGTGTGTGTGAGCAGTATCTGTTGCAGGATTACACCCTGACCTAGCTTGTCTGGCTAATGCTTCTGCTACTACAAACAACAGCCACACTGCTTCTGCTACTGGACTGACAGACAGTGAAACAAGGAATTGGGATTCTCTTGGTATTCACAGTGGTTTTTCTATGTGGTCTTAATTTAACTTAAATATCTTTGTCCCATTTGAAGTCATAATGACACTTGATTTGCTTGTTGCCTCCGTTCATATAATTAAATGATTGTATTTTCCTCTTCTCCCAATAAGCCTTGATATATATTTGGCTCCTCCAGCATGTTTTCCTTCCTCATGGCTCCGTTACTCATTTTCTTTTAACTTTATGTCCAGACAAACAAAACTAAACCATTAAACCTTGAGTTTACCTTGAAATCCACTCTTGAGCCTATGAGTCTTAAGCAAAAGCTCAGCATAACAGTTCATTGGCTACAAACAAGCAGACCAACAACTAAGTTATATATATAGCTATGACCTAAATGATCAACCAGCTCATCACGATACATTCAATTACAATGGAATTATTTATGCCAAGAAATAATTGGTATAAATATGACCACGGTCATATTTGAGCATGTGTCAAATATGAAGTTTAAAGCAAAGGTGTGAAATAGATTTGTGAAAGAAGATCTTACAGAAAACCAATCCTGCAGTACTTGATTAACTCAAGAGAGAGAGTTGTCAATAGAGAATAGTTCATTGGTCTATTGTCATCCTTTATTTGTAGTGTGCAGGGAGGGGGAAAGCTAACTGACAAGTTGAATAGACTTCGATTGTCTTTGCCTGGATAAAGGCAAAGAAGTGTCAACTTAATGTTTTATGTGGCCGTCACAGCCTGTGGGTCCCGATGATTTTGTGTCACATTGCACGTCGTTCGCTCAATTGGCTGTGTGACAGAGAGGAAGGATGAATGAAGGAGAGCTGGCAAGAAAAGATGAGACAATGACATGACTGGTGGGTGAAGGAAGTGATGGACAAACAGTGATGGGAGTGAATGGCAGCACACATGGATGTCTGGATAGTAGTCTGTCTGTCACTAGGCATCTCTATCCCTCTCCCCCCCCTCCCAAGTCTCGCTCTGTTCCTGTCCATCTTTCGGTCTCTCTCTTTGTCTCGCTCTGTGTCTCTCTGTGTTCTCACTTCTCCATCTTCTGCCCTGTTGCTCCCTGTTCAACATCAACAATTGACATGGTCTCCAACAGACAGAGAACGAAAGAGAGGGAAAGTATGAGAAAGCATGGGAGACAAAGAGAGAGAGAGGGAGAACGACAGACACGATGAGAGACTCGGAAAAAGAGAAAGACAGACATGAACTACTTCCCAGTTATGAAACAGTCTAACCTGCCAGGTCAAAGTTCAAAGTTCAGCACTCTGAGGAGGTGGCCAGACCAGCTTCTGTGGACCCGCTGATCACGCTTTTAGCTGCTGGTACACACACACACACACACACACACACACACACACACACACACACGGCTCCACTACATACAAACATATACAGTGCAGTTACACGCCTAGCACCCCTGGCAATAGCAGTATTGCACATAATGGCGTATTGATGGCAGTAGTGAAACTAAATATGGATGATGACTGTCTGACACTCTGTACACCACCTTGGTACGATTGACTAGCCTATAGAGATATGTGAAGATAAAACCCACATGCCCATACTTGCCAGCACACACAGTATTGACACACTGACAGGCGCCTCTTGGGAAAATGCTGCTGAGATGTAGGTTAGAAGAGCTCACTCTCTGCTTCACTGACACACTCTATCAGGCTTTTCCAGTTTGGGACCCTAGGTTGGGTCACCTGATATGAAAACGACTTCCCTGGGGGAAAAAACCTTCTCTAAATGAGTAATAGTATCTGAATGTCATTTTCAAATGAAAAAAATAAACTTCTGTTATGCCTGCGATGGACCTTCGACCTGTCTGTGCTGGGATAGGCCTCATCCCCCGCAGTGATTTCTGTTCTGTTGAGGAATAGATATAGAGAACTGATCTGACGTATTACTTTAACTGAACAATACAAACCTATACCATTAGTACAGAATCACTGGATAAAAATTATTGTGCTATAATCTATTTATCCTTTTATTTCTGGCATGCAATAACGGACGGATAATGTAATAAAACCTGTAAATATAATGATACATTCCTGGATAATGTAATAACATCACATTATTAACTTAACTGGCCATTATTACATCATAATGGGTGTAAAGTATTTTTAGCTGATGATGGAAGTAGATGTCATCTGGACAAATAATGTGCTAATTCTAGTTATTACATCAAGAGTCAATATTATAAATCATCAGTTAAAAATAAACTGAAGTAATAATCGTTGGTTAATGTAATAATGTGATGTCATTGCAATATCCAGCAGTTTATTATATGAGTAGTTTTAAAAAACATCTTCGACCCTTTTAGAGGAACATTTTATTTCATTTTGACACGTTATTACATTATACGTGAGTTATTACATGGTGAAATATGAAGTTGCTCTGGTGTGATATCTCACGTAGCGTTTAGTATCGGGTAGTATCGATTTCAGTTTGGGGAAAATCTTAGCCTAACATCTCATACCAGTATTGGTGTCGGTGCCTAGGAGAAATATTTGCAGCATGTGCGATGATAGTGAATAGTGGTGGAGAATTTTAACATTGATCAAACAAGATTTTAATTCAATCCAACTTCTTCTCTTCTCCCTTCCTCTCCGTTCGACTCCATCGTCAGATCTCCTCATCTTCTCTCCTTTTCTATCCTCCTCTCCCCTCTCATTTTTGTTAATCTACTCTCCTCCTCCTTTCCTCTCCCCAGCTCTCCTCTCTGATACTTGCATTCTCCAGGGGCAAACATCACAACAACAACCACGACACGTGACATGGGTGTGAGAGAGTAGGATTCTCACACACACACACACACACACACACACACACACACACACACACACACACACACACACCCATATGCCATGCCCTGTTTAGGGATGTGTGTCTGTGTGGGTGGAAGGAAGACAGTGTTAGTGTGTAAAGGAAGAGTGTGTGCAGGTAATTCTGTGTGTGTGTGTGTGTGTGTGTGTGTGTGCGCGTGTGTGAACATGTACATAATATATATGTGTGTAAATGTGTGTAAGCGAGAGCGACTGTGTGCACTCATGCCGAACATCAGAGCAGAAACCGCCACCTGATGGAATTACCCAGCATTCCTGAGTCGGGCCGCGTTAGCGGAGAGGGCTTGGAGACGCGGGAGCCATGGAGAGCCCGGCTTTGATCGGCCCGCTAAGATCCTAACACTGGGATAAGGGGAATATGTCACGGCTGTTCAGCCTTTAACCTCACTTCCCCCTGAATTCTAGTCTTGTCTGTTGCTGTCTTCCTGTTGTTGTGTGTGTGTGTGTGTGTGTGTCTGTGTCTCTCCCTCTGTCTCCCTCTTCCTTGCAGGTTGGTGGGCGTGTCTCTGAGGGCTTCCATGCTGCCAGCCCTGCTCAGCTGTTCCCCATTACTAATCACCTGTGTGTATATGCTCTGCCCTCACCATGCCCCAGTGCTAGATTGTCTTGTGCCGTTACTCCTGCTGTCTATCTTCTATGCTTAGCACCAGTGTGATTAGTCCCCCTGTTTGTACCTACGTCTACTATCTACCAGTAAAGCCTGCTTTACCTCGTCCTCCCTGCCTCCTGCCTCGTCTGCTTCTGGGTCTGCTTGTACTAGCCTTACAGAATATGCTGGGGGGAACCTGTAGGGATCACACACACACACACACACACACACACACACACACACACACATTCCAAATATTCAAAGGGAATATATGGTGCCTACAGCATAATAATCTACAGTATTTCATCCTTGCCTAAAAGTCTCTCTCGCACACACACACACACACCCACACAATCTACCAAACATTAATACAGAGAGCTCTCAGCATCATCTTTACACAGAGACACACACACACACATAGGAAAGCAAAAAAAGAAGATTGTGTGTCTCCTTTTATGTCTCCTCTTTTTAAGACTAAGATGAGACTAAAGGCATTTTCTCCTATTTCTCAAATTCAACTCGGGAGAAACAACCACATCACAGCTCATGTTGATCTCACTCTGATCAAAACTAAGAAAAGAAATAAGTCTTATTTAACTCTCCCGAATGTGAAACCAAGAGATCAGAGAAGAGATCTCAAAGAAAACTCAATACTGGTGCATTTTCCTATTGAAGCCACAGGGCCAACAGCAGTATAGTAGGAGCTTATTATCATTATATATGTCATGTTAGCATCTTCACATTTATCTCATGAAGTCTCAAGCATCCGTTCTCTCTCTGTTGTCTCCTCATTGCTCCTAAGGGGGTTTAAGGAGAAACATTTCAGATGAAGGTGATGACAAAATGAGACACAATTGAGATCTCTCCTAAAGACGACTCTGAGCAAAAGATTTTTCCTCTGGGTTCCCACTCCACCAACATAAACATCCTACACAATAAACTCCCCTCACAGTCAAGTCAAGCTGCTCCCATTCTATCTATGTGTTTCCACCAGCCTAGGGTGTACAAGGCTAGTAAATAGGACTAATGCGACAGGCCTGCTCCCTGGCAGTAATCTGACAGTGAGGCAGAGAGCAGGTCTAATGGCTGGATTATGGACGTTTTACCACAGTATTACAGCGAGGGGATACAGGATGCCACTGTAAGAGCAGGTTTTGCCGAGGCCTCATTCACCTCCTTGACTCAAAATTTGAATCACGCTCGCCCCCCGCAAATTCGTTCCTGTCACAGGTTGACGAGTCAACTTGTACTCTTTTTCAGTACAAGACAGTAACTGTCATGCTCTAACTGGTAAAAGAGCTGTTTCTTTTTTGCTTTAGTCATTGGGGATGGTTAGCGATAGGTAGCAGTTGCAGTGCCAATAAAAGTCAAAGTTCACCCTTGGAGGATATGAAATATTTTGTCAAGACGGTCCAAAAACATAAACCCTGGGATCACACAGCGGACAGACATGGCTCACAACTGTCTTATAATCCAATTATTGTTCAGTTCAAATAACAATATTCCACAAAAAAGACACCAAACACTAAAAATCCCTTTATTTTATTAAAGCGGTTATGCTTTACTAGACAGCACACAGTAGAGAGTGACAGGAAAGAGGATGGGGAGATGACACGTGACAAAGGTCATGTACCAGACTCAAACCCACAACATGACAAGCACATGGTTTGTTCCTCAGCCCACTGAGGCAAAAGGACATCAAAATGACCCTGTCACTGAACTCACCTCATGATGGATGGAGCCACATAAAAGCCAGGATTAATGGGAGATATGAAACTCATCACCAGAAGAATCTCTACTCTCCACCTTGAGGCTGTGTTGACATCGTGCTGATACACTCACACAACACTACACTGGTTGGGACAGCTGTTTGTGTTGAGATAAACACACAATTCCATCTGTTTTCATCAAAAATGCCTGTTTTGAAACAGAGTTAGTTGGGGGGACAGTGCTCTTTTTTTAAATCAAATAATTGATGATTAGTGTATCTGGAACACACCAAAAGATCAATAGATCAATCCTGATCCTTCTCTGGAGGCAAAGGTTAGTCGACTTTAAGAAGATAATAGTTATTATGGGGTTCACAGCAGGACTTTAGGAAGTCACCAGCATACGTCATTAAGCGGCATGGCTGTGGCAGGTTCCTGCTGGGAGCACAGGTGCTCACATGCACACGCACACACACACACACACACGCACACACACACACACACACACTTAAGATATCCAAACATACCCGGATACACTGCAGGTGCCTGCATACCTACTGCTACCCCCCACTTTCCATTCAAGACACACAGACGCACAATCACACACATATACACACACACACACACACACATACACACACACACACACACACACAGAGTACAGGTGCTCATGCTGCTCCACCAGCTGTCCCTTGGGATCCTGCTACAAGGTCTGATGGCCAAGACAGAGAGGACAAAGGAACAGAGACTACAGGAAAGAGGAGCGAGCAGATGCCAACACTGACAAGTGTGTGTGTGTGTGTGTGTGTGTGTGTGTGTGTGTGTGTGTGTGTGTGTGTGTGTGTGCGCGCGCATTCATGGCTCACTGCCAGCAAGCTGCACTGCCCTTAACCCAAATAAAGTTCAGTCATCTTTGTTTAACCTTGACTGCTGCTGCTGTATATATGTGTGTGTGTGTGTGTGTGTGTGTGTGTGTGTGTGTGTGTGTGTGTGTGTGTGTGTGTGAGAGAGAGAGAATATGATGCCCTTTGTGTGTTTGAGTGTGAACACAATGTAGGTGCTCACTTAAAGCAGCACATAACACTGTGCTGCACTGTGCTGCAGACTCCACCGTCTTATATATAATGTGGCATTTCAGGTCAGCGTAGTTGGTTTGTGTAACTTTGGGTTATGTCACTGTCATGTTATGTCACAGGCATGACATTGTCGTAAAAAACTTCCCTCTCGCTCCTACAAGGGACTGACAATCAGTTATGTAACCAAGGTTATGGGGCCAGAGCAGCTAGCGTAGCGCGGCCACGCCGGGCCTGGCTGTTTGCACTCCATAGTAGGTCACGCTGTCAATAGTTGACAGGCTGGAGACGTACATCCATACGCTGGCCTGACTCCAGGGGCCTGGTCTAAACATGTCTACTGTGACCTCTCCTTCCTGTGCAGGAAGACACAAGGAGGTAAACTAGGTAAACACCTAGTTTAGTTTAGTTACATGTATACAGTAGTGCAGATTGCTACCCAGTGTTTCCCTCAGCTCAGAACTGTATTTGTGGTATAGTAGTAGATCCCTTTTCTTGTTTGTGCAAAACATTTTAATAATAATAATACAAACGTTGATGCACTTCCTCACAAATGACTAGTCGACGGTTTTGGCACATCCCTACTGTATACAGTACCCTATACATTTGTACTATTACACAATACTCTATACGTGTAGAGAGTACAGTAGTGCAGCTTGCTTAGCAGCATGTTTGGCTGGTGGTTAGTCACGTGGGACGAGGGCTATGGGGCTACAAGTGCTACAAGGGCATACTGTGACTCAGATGATGAGTATGGGCCCTATGAGCTGAGACTATGTTGTTGGAGGGGCCAATGAATAACTCTCAAACACATTCACACACACGAGTGCACGCACACATACATACACACCTTGTTCCTTGGGATTGGTTGTGGATGGCTCATGTTAAAGATAAAATACAGAATTTTTACAAATCTAAATTGTGTTTACAGCCAAATAATTCATATACAACCAACATGCAGCTGTCACTGTGTCAGTGTCAGCTCAGAAAACACATTTTATAGTGACAAAACAGTCGATAGTCACGATAAATCGCTATGTCACCAAACCAGTGGGGCAATAATGTTTCAGCCGGGGACACCGGTACTGCAGTGACAGATTTGGCCTTTCTAGCAGCAAAGACACAAGCATTAGAGTATACATTGAGACACACACACACACACACACACAAGCACACACACTTTAGGGTAGTCTTGGGTCAGGGACTTCTAAGTGCAATCTCTGACACACATTGTAGCGATACCCTCTCTCACACACGTCACTTAACACAGATACAGTATGCACACACACACAAACAAACACACACACACACACACGCACACACACACACACACGCACACACACACTGTGGGTGTGTGTCCATACATGATTAAAAGACTGAAAGTGGGGCAGTCACAGTTTTAGCTGTGTGATATTACTGCAGTTCCCTTTAACGCACCTCCACGTCAAGATACATACACGTACACGTACACACACAATCATACCCACCCTGCCACCCAAAGACAAGCCACCCACACACACACACACACACACACATCCACAGCCCACATAGCAGCAGTTCAATAATTGAAGTGACTCCCCCGTTGAAGCGGCAGGGGAAAGGAGAGCACAGTAGCCAACCAGTTATTGGAGCTGGCCAGACAAGAGATGAGAAGATATCAGAAAATATCCGCCCCTCCCTTCCATTCATCCCCGCTTGGGTGGAGGTTTTTCCCGGAGATTTGTCCTCGACGGGACTGTGGATGTGATTCTTTCTTAACACCCCGAATGTTAAGACATTTACTGTATTACCTCGGGACTCCGGCTCATGAAAGCTTGCTAGTGCTCTCGGCGTAGTTCTCACGGAAGCGAGCGCCTTG
Organism: Hoplostethus atlanticus; assembly: GCA_034670405.1. Classification (NCBI taxonomy): domain Eukaryota; kingdom Metazoa; phylum Chordata; class Actinopteri; order Trachichthyiformes; family Trachichthyidae; genus Hoplostethus; species Hoplostethus atlanticus. Next base: position 4,313,087 of record JAXDDX010000006.1, on the reverse strand, counting down.
ACCCGTAGTCTCAGGACCACTTCCCTGGGGCGGAGGAAGCGATCACGTGAACATGTCAAATCCCCATGTAAGCTATGGTCGTTTTTGTATTAAAGTAGTTTGGTAGCTGTGAATGGAATCTAGTTTGATTGCATTTTATTGCATATTATAAAAATTTGGTTGTAGGATAAAAAAAGTTCATTGAGATATAATTTGGAAAAAGCCTAGTTAATACACTATTGGACAAACGATGCAGCTACACTATTAATTTCTGCATAAGATTTTATTTCTTAACTCATTTAAACATTTTACCCAAAAGTAATAAAACAGTTTGTTTGTTTCGACGGCGTAGAAAGCTGCACGATGAGACCAGATCTACCATCTTGGGCTACCAGCCGTTATGGGATCGTCTGGACATTTGGTTCCTGAACTCTGACCTCGGATGACAGTGTGCTTTTGCAATACGCTGAACAAACATAAGTGAACTGATGTTACTCATCTGGCTGACTGAAAGTCTAAATTTGGACGTTCAAGAGAAACGAAGACAAGGGTTAACCCCTGGTGCGGTTTCATGCAGTTTACGATTTCATTTGGCATTTGAAAAAGCTGACACCTTAATAAATGACTGATGGCATGAGAGTAAAGCACTTTTTGGGTTACTACTGTTAAAGTTATTTAAGTTAAAAAACCTTCATTTACAAAAAGTTTTGCAGGGTAGAATAATCTGTGCTTTTGAAATATGGTCACATCCTGCTTTCTCTGTTTGCCATCCGGTACTGAGTTTCTGGACTGCGGTTCTCCTAAAAGGTTGGGCAGACGTTAACATTTCGGCCAGATTCAGCTCACATTGAGTCATACGCAAATGCTCAGGATCAGGCTGAAAATGTTCCATGACTCACAGCACCCTGATCTGGAAGACTTGGCTTGGATGGCTTCGTTATTGCTCAGTTAAAGGGGTGCACAAATACTGGTAGCTTTGCCTTGCCATGTCAGAAATCAGAGGGGGGGGATCACCCTTGATTTTGTGCATTTTTCTCACACAGTTAGATCTTTCTAAAGTCTTATAACTTAGCCACTGTTGTCCAATGACCCCAAACTGACTACTGTTCAGTTGATATCAATGCATATGATTGGTACTTGGTATTGGCAGTGAAAAAGCAACATTGGTGGTTCTGGATAAACTGTAAGGTAATTTGAGCCTAATATTGTCTAGCAGGACTTACAAACAAATAAGTACAGAACACAAGCATACTACTTTTAAACGGCATTATAAAACCTTGCCTCAGTTTTAAAAGATTAGAAGTAAACAACAACAATATAAACCCCACAAATCCCTTCTCCAAAGCTGGAACGAAGGGGATTGAGCAACGTTACTACTGGTGGATCCTGATCATGTGTTGCGCTTGGCAAACGCACTTAGGACGGAGAAAACCCTTTTGCAAAAAGTTCAAATGGAAACCTGCAAATCCAGCAGCTTCTTAGCAGCCTTGTGCAAGGTTTCTGAGAATTAGATCACAGGGTGTTTGTGGGAGAGGGGACTTAAGTTTGTATGTTGTGGTTTAGGGATCGAAAGAGGACTTTTGCAATGTGAATCTTTGAACTTGTGGATTTGTCCAGTTTTTGATTGATCATTCTGTTGAAAACGGGCCCTTCGGTTTCAACATCGCTACCAGATAAACGGAGAAAGCAGGATGCTGCGCCGCAACGGTTCGATCGCTTCCAAGAGGAGCTCGTATCAGACGGCAGATAGGCTTTGGGTCACGTTGATAAAGCTTGAACAATGACACGTTGCAGGTCAACAGATACAAAGTGATGCTCACATGCTCACACACACACACACAGTGTTCATCCAGCTGCACTACGGCGACCGAGATTTTACCTCCTCCTAGACCTAGTGTCCTGAACACCCCCCCTCCCCATACACAAACACACACACACTCAATCCAACGCTCTTCTCCCTCCCCGCACATCAACCCACTCACTGTGAGTGGAAATGGTATCCATGAAGTGCGTCTTAAAAGGGTTACACTACCTCTGTACTCTTACTCCACACTCCCCCCTTTCAGTGTTAGTCTACAGTTAGGAAGCGCATCCTGTCAGGTTGCCACAGCACTCAGCGCTCCATCTCGCGTAACCATGCTAGAGGTAATGTCGGGGCAAACCGCTAGCTGAGCTAATGGCACGTCATGTAGCATTAAACCAAGCTGACTGGGTGTTCGCCTCAAAAGCCCGAGCACTGGACTGGAAGAGGAGGAAAAAAGCAGCCTTTCACCCCAAAGACCGGCAGTTGTTGGGCTTTGAGGGTAATTGGTGGTGAGAGGTCTGATGGGGAGGCAGGGAGCTTCTTCGTTGTTTTTTAGGTTGGCAGTTGGAGCTACACATCTGAGAGGCATGTGTTGAGCACACAGGAATGACACAAAGTGGTAAATATGACCTGGGAAGTAGGGATTTTCCATACCTGATTTAGAGAGATGTAACATTTCTAGGCCGTTTCACCAGGGGAAGAAACGTGGAGAGCATGGAAGCCACGTCAACAAGTTAAAGTGATGTATACAACATTTTTTGACTAATACATTTATTAAAACATCAATTACATCCCTGATGCATATTTCCTCCTCTCCATTCTCCCACCACAGCACAAAGTAGATCTGTGCCCCTTGACTTCTAAAATAAAACCAGCCACCAAAAAATATTCACGAGACTTGATTTGTCAAGTGTCGTGGCGTAGTTCGTAGCAGAGAGAGAGAGTCATTGTTCAGTATGGAACAAGGCAACCATCTGAAGGGAGGTGGAGGTGGAGGTAGGGATGCAGCGATTAACCGATTTCACTATTAACCGCAGTTTAAAACGTCACGGTTTTGTAACCGTAAAGACTCAGCTACACCGAAATTTCTGTTCTGACTCTCAAAAAAGGGACATTATGGTACTGTGGAAGTTGTGCGCTAGGGAAACACGCTGACAACTCCTTGTTGTAGAGTTAAAAGATCACCCTTTGTTTATTTCAACAACATTACTTCACTTCCTAGTTGTCACAGACAATCTATTAACAGTAGCGTCAAACACATAAGAACATGGGTGAGATCGCCGTGAATTATTCGTTGTGAAATAAATTGATGCATAATAATCGTGAAACCGTGATTTTTCCTCAGACTATAATCGTCCCATCAAAATCTATAATCGTTGCATCCCTAGGTGGAGGTGGAGGTTCTGCAGTAAAGTGGGTCAAGGCCCATAACATGTACTTGCAACAATATTAGTTCTACTCCAAAGCAGTGTACATCCATTTCATTAAAAGAGGATATGTAACAAAACAATGGTTATTACCTTATTTCTGAGCTGAGGCGCATGCATTCACTCGCAAGGTTGTGGGTTTGAATCCCAATCCGGTCCTGTGCTATATACCATCCAATCTTTCCTGTCACACTGCATACAAACCAGAAATGCCGTGAAAGTAATCTGAAAAAAATCTACACACCACTCCTCCCTTGGGGTGAGATACAGCCTTAGGAAACATTTCCCATCATACGATCATAATTCCCAGAGTTGAAAGATTGTTAATGATGTTTCCCGTAAGAGGAACTACGGTTATGGAATGTACAATAAAAACTTAATCCCAGAAGTTATTCTGGTCTGGTGACGACGCCTAGTAACTCCCAATTAGGTCATCTTCATTCTTCTACCACAGGTATTTTCCTTGGGCAAGCCCCTGTGGATGGGCGTGTACACTAACATAAGCACAGCTGCAGCAAGTGTGTGTGTGTGTGTGTGTGTGTGTGTGTGTGTGTGTGTGTGTGTGTGTGTGTGTGGTGTGTGTGTGTGTGTGTACATTATCTCCATTAAATAATAATAATCTTGGCCAGAACTGTACATGGGAACTGTGAAATTCAATAGTAAATGCACCTAGAGCGGTATAAAACTGAAGGCATTTGAATATAAATTTGGATTTATTTGAATCTCAATCAGTTTTTTTGCACGTTATTATTAATTTGTTCATGTCTATAAAAACTATTCCTATTGGCTGAATGTCTGGTTTTCATAACACTTCAGATCTGATCTTCCCACGCATTCACAAATGTTGTATCACAATTGCAAATACTGGTGTTACGAGTCTACAAATGTGAACACCCATTTGTATGTTACACATCGACAAATCTGAGCACCCGTTCACAGCTCGTGATGCAAGTTCACAGGTCTGAGCACATATTTGCAAATATGACCACATCGTTTGTATAATAAAGCCATGATTCTATGATTCTATCGCTGTGTTGTGTGAGTGTGATAGTTTGTGTGTGTGTGTGTGTGTATGTGCGTCCCTGGCTTATGGATCAGGTGTGACAGAAAGCCATTTTGTAGCCTAGTTCCTTCTCCCACTGTTGCAGATGACGGTGGGTGACAGTGTTAGAGGACCTGGCCAGGCCAAAGTGAAACCTCACATTAACCTCATTTATCTGTGTCACAGCTCATCACCTAGCCCTGCCACATATTCTAACACACACACACACACACAGGCAAAGACACAACCTCATGGTGACACTTTAATGAAGGCATGCACGCACTATAATACCTAAGCCAAGGCACACACACACACACACACACATACCAAAGCAAATGCACACTGAGACACAGGCAAACACACACACACATACACACGCACAGTAAGACAGGCCAGTGGAGTATTCTACATGTGATCACAACCTGTTTCAGGTTGTGATCACATGTAGTTCGTGAGGAGGCCTTGGCGTGTACTGTAGACGTACATTATCAACATGGTTGTCAATCTGTTGTGTGACTACTGACACGTTGTGGATAAGGGGCCCTGTCATCCTCAGACGTGACTTGTATTAAATAGAAAATAATGGGCTGAACTTGATGGCTCATCAGAAGTTTTATGTTAGAATAGAATAGAATAGAATAGAATAGAATAGAATAGAATTAGATGTACTCCCTGTGGTGGTGGTGACTGGACCTACTGTAAAGCACAGCAGGAAGTGCACCCCACACTGGTCTCAAACAAACAAAACCCTTCAATGTGAAGTGCAAATGCTGGTGACATTTCTTTTACTTTGGCCCTGTAGATAATGAAAGCCTTTTAGAGTGAAAGAACAAGAAGATATTGGATTTTCTTCATTTCATCCTGCAGTACTACGCACAATACTATGCACAAAAGAGGAGCATCAAGGAGGTACTGCCAAACTTGTCTTGTACTGTGCTTTTGTCACCATATCCGAAGCAGGAGCGATGCCATAGCATCTCGAAAATTTGTCTGTATAATTTATAGCCTCTATTCTATTCGCTTCTCTTCAGCAACTAAGCTTGCATTCATCTCCACAGTCCTATCACTTCCAGGAGGTGTGGCGGGCTGGGGGTGCCCATCAAACAGCACTAGGAGGTCGCAAGAGAAGCTTTCTGTGAAAATATTATCTAAATGATGCTAGATAGAAAGGGAAAGGGAGAGCATGGAGGGGGGAGGAGGAGAAAGAGTGAAGGAGAGAGAGTGAGAAAGAGAGCCACTTTCCAAAGTGGTCCTCCTACTGTAATTGGTGATGGTCTCGGGGGGCACATGGGGAGGCAGGGAACATCCTTTTAGCTGGCTCACTTGGTTTTATCTCTGTCAGCACTGTTTTAGCACACCTCCCTGCCTGTCATAGCCAAACGTCCCCGTTCCAATGTCAAGAGCACACCACGTAGCTAAAAGGAGGGCCAGAAATACAGTCAGGCGGCCAGCGAGTCAGACAGCCGGCCAGTCGCATATCCAGTAAGCTCGACAGAAAGCTAGCCTGCAGCCGAGCATCCAGCCAAACGACCAGCCAGATGAGGCAAAGCTACAGCCAGCCAGCCAGTCATCCAGCAAAATTGATAGTGTGCCAGCCAGTAAACCAGCCAGTTCTCTCCAAGCTGCAACCACCAGCCAGCCAGCCAGACTTACAGAGAAAGCCAGCTATCCAGCCGTGCATCCAGCATCTTGCTGTATTCAAACCACACCACAGCCTTGTAGGAAAGGAAATGGTTTCAGACTTACGGATACTGTTTTAAATACTGCCGGTGGTTCAGACCCACGGGTTCGTCTCAACCTGTCTTCAAGTGCCCCAGCTCCCCGCCACCCCCTTCCCTTTCCCTTGCCTCCTTTTCAAATCACGTCGGATGAGAAGCTTACATGGACACCAAAAGTGAACCCAAGAGCCCTATGTTTTGACATTCCTGACTGATGCACTTTCACAAGTGAGCAGAGGAGAACACAAAGGAATCAAGGACACACTCTTGAATCCAGCCTAGAGGACTCCATTGCAGTTACGACACTATGAGCACACATGACAAAACAATCATTACTGAACCCACTGACCTACGAAATACATCTTTGTTCTGCTTGTACTGAACCTACCCATGTTGCCATGTGCTGTGTCTTGACACCAGCGTTATAAAGAGTAAATAACAGCGGCAGAAAGCGAGGCCGTGCCAAGAACAACAGTGGTGAAGGGTGGGCTTCGGTATTCCATGGATTGTTTCTATCACTGGCCATTTTCCTGTTATTGAATTCCTCTCTCTCTATGCATATCCTCCTGGCTCAGACTTAAGACACACACAACCTTCAGTCGTCACACACACGCCTCGGGCAGCAAGGGGTTCTGGTCTGGGGACTTTGCAAACCACCTGACAGTCGAGGTGGCAGGTAGATTATGGATGGCGTGGCTCCTAGACCTTATGTATGAGGTCTGTCTTCAACTACCCAACATGTCAGACTCCTGAGGCTGGACACATGCAGGATTTTGGACACTGATGCTGACAATGAACACATTTTGCAACAGGAAAAAAAACAGATATCAGCATTGCCCCAATATATTTGCAATGCCCCAATTCCTACCATTCTTCTCCCCTCTCTCCTCTTCGCTCTCTATCTGGCGGTGTCCCAGGTTGTCAGCTTATCCCTGTCCCAGGCCTGGAGCTACGAGGGGAAGAGAGAAGTATGCAGGAGCTGTCTGACTGCCAGTCAGTGTCAACTCCTCCCTGTAATCCTCTACTGCCTCAGATAAGGATAAGGGACAGCTAGGCTATGAGGGGAGGAGAGGAGAGAGAAGGCATGGAGGTGGACAGGGGTGGAGGACAGGAGAAAACAACAGTGGAGGCACATGAGACAACAAGAAGTTTCGAGTTGGACAGATGAAGAGGAAGGTTATGAAGAGAGGGGAAATGGAGAATCCCTCATTTCAGCAACAAAGGTGCAATGGCTTTGTCTTTCAGCGAGCCAGCGTAGAAGGAGCTCAGAGCCATTGTTCTATTATGCACTACAAAATACCGTTAAACAGAGGAAAGATAACTCCAAATCACACTTTGATGTCCTATAAATAAGTGAGTCTTTTTCTGTTAGGCTCTCCCTCGTTTAACTCAAAGGGCCAGCGCTTCAAGCCCTCCCCTCTCAGCCAGGCTTTGATAAGAACATTATCAAATATGAATCAAGGCAGAGATCACAGAAGGGGAATACTGAATTACTATTGCGTGATAACTTACACAGAGCGTCAGATTTGGCGTATGGCTCGGGCATTGAAATGATCTTTCTGTAAAGAGTTTTTGAAAACAGGAGCCAAAGGAGAAACTGAGGATCCCAAGTGATCTGACGTACCTAAAAGTCAAGTTGGATTCCAATCAGCAACTTTTTTGATTACCTGGTAGCTTGTTATTTGGCAACATTAGCAGCCATTTATTGCCCAGATTCACTCAAGAGTCCAGTTTCATCTTTCACAGCATCGTCACAGACAGCTGTACATCGTGTCAGCTTTGTTGGCAGTCATTACAGATCCAAAGCCAGCACAGGGCCGAACTAAGTCCCAAAGCCAACTTTCCTTTTTCACACGGTTATTGAGCCATGCAGTGCATTATTGATCCAGCAGTGTAACACAAGTTTGTAGAATGGCTTTAGTCCTCTCTCTCTCTCTCTCTCTCTCTCTCGCTCTCTCTCGTTCAGACACTGGGACCACTTTGGCCATTCAAAATATCAGTATTGATTAGATGCCACTACAAAACAAACACGGTGAGAGACGCAAATGCATGAGCGTAAGCAAGGACACAGAATCGCAAATTTCCACATGCACCCTCGTGTCCGCACACACACACACACACAGAAAAGACACACACGGCATACATGTACAAGAAGTTTAAATGATCAACATCAGTTCCCCTTGAATTGTTTTGATTGAATTCTGTGAATTCAGTGAATGGGACTCATGCAAGGTCAACAAATACACCAATGTAATACAGTTCAGTGCTTCAGGGGACTTTTGTAGTTTGGAATAAAGCAAAAAAAAGTTTTCTCTAGTTTTAGTTCGAGTTGCAGATTCAGTGAGCACTGTGGTATTTCAAGTGGCCACCATGGTAACTCCACTGAACTCTCGGATAGAAGAGCATTTGTTTCACTGTGTCCCATAAAGACATGAAGGCTAGTCCTAGAAGAGCACATCTGTATGCTTTGAAAGGCTCGCTCACACACACACACACACACACACACACACACACACACACAGAATGATCAATGAGAGGTTTGTATGAAAGAACATTCCAGTGTGTGTGTGTGTGTGTGTGTGAGCGCGTGCAAATGTACCCGGTGCGATCATAATAGAGGGTAGATGAAAGGGAAAGTTGAAAAGGAGTGCACTGCGTGGTTCAACCAGACAACTCAATCTCTTCATCTGTTCACCAACCTCACCCCCATGCCAGCCTTCCCTTTTCCAAAATCATTTTTCTCACACACTCATCTTCCCTTATTGGCCTCATTTTTTGTCTTTTCATCCGTTTCTTTCCAGACCTCTCCTCCCTCCATCAAACCCTCCCTTCCTCCTTCGGTGTTCTGCCTTGCTCTCGTTCATTCCTACACTCACCCCTGCTCCATTTATCTCTCTTTCATCTCTTCTCCCGCCTTTTCTCTCCCTCATCCTGTGTTTCTAACTCATTCCTTGCCCTCCCATCTCCCCTATTATTTCTTTTCTCTGTCTTTAAGAGCCCAGTCTGGCTGCCAGTGAGAGATGACAGCATTTCCTCTGTCTTCACTCAGCAGTGGTGGGCAAAAATATAAAGTATGCACCCAATTTTAAGAACTGACACTTTTTGTAGTTCGGTATGAGCTGTAAATTTATCCTTTTTCCATCTCTACTGGCATTGCTGCGTGGCAATAAAAGGAACTTGACTTTTACCATATGGAAATGTGATGTTGAAGTAAAACCAAACCTCCACCCACCCCCCACCCCCCCCAAACCACCATCACAATAAACCTTTATAGTGGATACCCTAGGAGATGGGTCTCCCTGCAGGTCCTGACTTACTCTCCCCAGGTCTGTCCCTCAACCGAGCAGCTCTGCTTTTATCTGATCCCACTGAGATACACAGCCAGCGAGGAATACACCCAGTGAAAGACTAAATCATCAACAGAGAAGGGAGAGAGGCAGGAAGGGGCGGGAAGAGAACAATGTCAGATCGATGTGCTGAACAACGTGGCGCAGGATACATGCTTCAAACTTACCAGTGGAGTGTGTGTGTGTGTGTGTGTGTGTGTATGTCTGTCTTTCTGTCTGTGTGTAGATAGTTTTCTGTGTAGACCGAATGACAGCAACTATGTGAGAGTATGGTGTGTCTGTTTGTGTACATTAGCGTGTACATAGCAGCTTGCAGTGTTCAGCCTATCAAAGTTCTCCTGCTGTAAGCAAAGGTTGAAACTAAGTAGTGTGGGTCACCGCCCACTTCTGTGCACACACACACACACACACACACCTGTTTCTCTCATTAGTCAATCCATTGGCCCCTCCCACCCCGTGCATCACACTGCCTGTACTTGCATGTAGGGGGTATGGCCCACTTTATGTCACATATTCACTCAGCCGTGAAAGCCCTGCCCAATCATTACCTGGAAATCTCTTTGACAGTTTCTCTCTCTCTCTCTCTCTCTCTCTCTCTCTCTCTCTCTCTCTCTCTCTCAGACACTAGGAGGAACCAGTCTGCACTCTGTTTCTTCTTCTTTTACCCCACATAGAAGGCAAACTCCAGAGAAAGACCATAGTAACAGAGCGCTGTCATGATTGCACAGCAGGTGAGTGTGAGTATATCCCATTAGAGTGCCAATATATAAGGCTAACTCCATGCATATGTGCATGTAGATGTGTGTATCCACACGTGCATATGTCCGTGTGCACATATGGCTCTGACAAATGAGCCAAGCTCAGTTAAATGGCTTGTGATTAGGACACATTGGCTCCTAATTGCCTCTCATTACCATTTGAAAGTGAGTGGCGGCTGGAATCAAAGGCTATGGTGGCAGAGGGGAGGGGCACAGCCGGCCTAATTCACAGTCACATGACCACACTAACACACCATGGCTTGGTAGGCAGGGTCAACACTATCATTATTATTATTACAAATCCCAGCTGGCATTGTCGCTCTTTGGCCAAGGAATGAAAGGACATTGAGGAGGAAGTCTGCATTACTGTCTATTCTGGAAGCCCAGCTCTTTTTTAAAACTTGGCAACTGTTTTGTGTTTTGTTTTGTGTTAGTGCATCTCTGGACATAGAGGCCATTCACACAAAAACATGAAACGAGAAAGATTACAGCTCAACCGTTTGGAACAGATTATTACATTGACATACTGTAATATTCACAGACATGTGGCATACTTTTGCTCAGCTCATGCAAAAACACATTTAACTAATCAAAAAGCTATCTGGCCATGTGACTGTCTGACATGTAAATGTGGGGTTTGAAGCATAAAGAGCAGTGTTGTCTGTAGACCTAGCATGGCTGGACTCAACAGGCTCAAAACATGATTTATTTTATTGTAGTTTAGATTACTTTAAAAGCAATCTAAACAGTGACAGTGCAGATGAAATCTAACTTCCCCTGTTTAGACAAAATGAAAAGTCAGGTTTGAGGGGGCAGCGTGGCCTCCATCCAGTCTCAACCCGCAGCTCTAGACTATCAGGTTCGTAGTGAGAAAGAACAGCATGATCTCCAGCCAGTCAGCAGTGCTTGACAACTATGGCACATGGCCAATGCAAACTTAGCCTAACTACAATACCATCACCCAGAAACAAGTGCACAGGAAAACAATGCATGGCACAGGCTCTAATCTGGGACATGCAAAATATGTTATTGCTGTGTCAACTTTCTGTTTATGTGAAAGCACCGTGAAAACATATTATTTATAGGACAAAACTAAAGTGTGAAGAAAGGTTGACTTGCCCTATGACCCTTACTTGAAATCACTACAACATTCCTATAGGACTGTATAGTGTGTCTACTTAGTTTATCACACTGCTATATTATATCTCCTGGATTCACTACTATTCCTGTATTATACAACCATAGGGACTTATAGTTTTGCTGTGATATTTATATAGTATCCCTCTAAAGTATTGCCTTTTCCTAAGGGAGGTAGGGCATGGCCTCAGCCTTGCCTATAGACACATTCAACAAGTAAAGCTGGCCGACTGACACTGCAAATGCTTAATAATTACGACGCAAGATGCTCGCAGGAAAAAATATCCTATCAGATAGCAGGCACCGCTCAAAATACGAATATGCAGCTGGCGGAGAGAATGAGGTCCTTCAACTTCGGCAGTAACATTTGCCCGTCCGTTGGATCAACGCTTTGAGCCGCATGTAAGGACACCATGTAAAACCCATGCTGTGAGTCTGATCATATGGACAGTTAGACCACTAAGGATGCATAGTCTACTCTAAGTGCAACTCCGAGGTGTAAACAGAGTAAAAATAGCCTGCTATCACAGGCTTCCCTACAGTCCCGTTATATAATGGTCCAAGCTAGGATGAATGACATCACGGGTAGTCCAGCAATCACAAACCCTATGTCCTTTACAACCCGCTGGCAATGAAAACCCACTTTGTAGTAACATGTTATGCACGGCAGATGCGTGTAATAAACGCCCGACACATGGCAAGAGTTGTACGTGCGTTTTCGCCAACATTGGACGAATTTCGTGGACTGTGGTTAGTTGTTCTCCGTATCTCTTTTCGTGTGGAGAAACACTTCCGCGATGGTGAAACGTAGATTTAAAAAAAAAATTGCAATGCCTTGCCGTTGACAGTTCGTGTCAATAAAAAGAGTTCAAAAGGAGATGTATGCGGTTTGAAGCAGGCTGATTTCGAAGTAGACGGCACTGTTATGCGCTAAGAAATAGTCTGCGAAGAGCAAATGTTTGAGCCGAGGTCGGAGTGGCGCAGTTACTGGAAGTACCGCGCCTGCCCGACACAAGCTCGCCCGGTGGACGCGCTCCTCGCTCGGTCAGAAACCGGCCAGACCTCCGCTCTCTTCCGTCCCACTTAAACACTACTTTACATTTACGGTGTGAAATGACAAGTATATACACACAAACCCACACTGCCCCCGTACGCTTTGGCCACTTAAAAAATAGGTCAGAGTGTGAAGTAAATCTTTTCAAAGGCTTTGGAGTAAAGCAGAGCGTCTGCGCCACCCAGCCTAACGTTAGTTCTTCCAGCCATTTTTCTCTACACAGCTCCAAAGGAGAAAAGTGATACGATAAAAGCAATGGCAGGTTGTTGAAACGAGCACTGAAGGAACAGTTTTAAGTGACTTACTGTAGGGTGTAATGGGCTGCTGAGTGTGTGTCTCTCCTTGTTGCCAAGGCTCCCCTGCTCTGCTCCGGTGCTGACGGTGGAAGCGTCTCCCCTCCTAATGATGTCTGCAGCGCACAGCTAATAGCTCTCTGCCCCCACCTTCGGAGAGCGCGCGCGCTCCGTGTGTGTGTGTGTTGTGTGCGCGCGTGCGTGCGTGCGTGTGTGTGTGTGTGTGTGTGTGGTACAAATATGGAGCAGTTTGTAGGCTACTCAAGCAAAAAAAATGAGAGGGCTAGAGGCAAAGTAAACAACTACAGAATTACAAGATCAAGTTCACTGACAGTGCTAGAGCGTGAGAATGTACAGCACGTATCCCATTATTATTTCAAGTGTGTTTTGGCTATATAAAGAACAGCAGAGAACAAGTTTGAGAAGTGTGTGGGTGTGTGTCTGCGTGTGTGCGTGTGTGAGAGAGAGAGAGAGAGAGAGAGAGAGAGAGAGAGAGAGAGAGAGAGAGAGAGAGAGAGAGAGAGGGACAGACAGACAGACAAACAAACAAACACACACAGAAAGACTATCTTTGTCCAAAATAATAGATAGGGCAATCCAACCAGTTGGGGAATTTGAATTCAGTGTTTTAGATTGCTGAAAAGTTTTGCTTGTGAATAGAAAATAAGATCTGGAACTTTCTTAACCCATGCTAACTCAAACAAGTGGCATATGTTATTCCAATGTTCACAAGCATTTCAGCTGCAAACAACCCTCATATGGCTTTAAAAATACATTTAACTGTTGCAGACATCTTTACTCCTGAGTTCTGCCAGTCTGAGTTAAAATGAATGTCTCCATCCCATCTTTTGATATGACATGCTGGGGCCACTATACCCTGTTTACATTTGGATTGTACATTAAGACTTTGACCTCTTGGAGAACTGTCGACATGCCAGAAAGTCATGGTGGACTTTTCAAGGCAGAGAGCCTGACATCTGGGAAAGAGGCAGCTCAGCTGAAGAGAGTGACTGACAGTCAGCTGACAGTGACAAGGTGGAGGATCTCAGCTGCTGATAGCGTCTGTTTTCACACACACACATGCACAGAACAACACTAGTAAACATGCTTATGAAACAAGCTTTTTTATTCATGTTATGACTTGGTTAGCCTAATTCAGTTTAAGCTCCTAAATTCAATTTGCTTTCTGAGGCAAAGTCACATTAGGGGACAAATTTAAAACGCCACTGAGTATGCAGTAGCAGAGTTTACTTGAAATGACTGGGTTATTCCTCATCCATTGCTCATGGTAAATCTAATGGATTTTGCTAAGTAATGCATTGTCCTTCACCAATACACAGGACCTGATGTAACTATCCCTTGTGCTATGAAACTAGGGTGCGTGTCAGTGTAGAAAACTGGCTTAACTGGATTGGATATCACAAGAAAGAAAGAAAGGGGGGTGTATATCATTGAGATTATCAAGTGGCCACCTCTCATCCCAATGTTTTGTTGATTTAGACCCTCAATGCCTCCAGAAGGTTCAGCCATAAATCCTTGTTTCCCTAAAACCACCCCCCCTATACCCTCACCTACACAATACTGGCACTGCACGTAGGCTGTCAGTTAGCCCGTAGCTGTAAGATGTCAGCCAATACAATCAAGGAGAATGGCAATATTGGGCAAATAGAGAACTCATTCTGTAAATGTCAATTACGCCACACTGGATAAATGTTTAAGTCCGCCTAGTTGTCTTTATGACCAGTAAATCATGATTATGACAGCTAAACCTAGTACCTAAAAAGTAAATAAAGGGACACTCCTTTACACTCCTGTTGAGCACTTAATCCTTATTTTCAATTTTTCTTTTTCAATCAGCCTGCACCCTGTGACCTCTCCCAGATTTTCAACATGGCGGCGACCTCACTCTCCCGTCATAGGAAAGTGCAACCTGACTCTGAGCATGAGCCGTCGGGTGCACGAGGCTGCAGAGTGACAGAGGATCGGGGATGCATCCCACTCCCTGCCAGTCACTCAATAAGTGGCCTATTGTCCCGCACTCTATTGTGCCCTTGTCACATGTATCCCAGACAAAGAGTCAGAAGGCTGCCCACCGTGCCAGGAGGCTAGCATTTCATTCGTGGCCTGAATGCATAGAAATGAAGTGATAGTGTTGGTGAATGGACTCTGATATATGAATGGAGACAGGGAATGAAGAGTTCAATTTCACACAGCTATAGAATGTACTGTAGAATGTGTGTATGCTGTGTGATATGTATAGTCTAGTCTCCATTTGACTTCCTGTACTGTCCCTTGGTGTGGTGTGTACTGTATGTGAGGCCCTGTTGGTCTTAAACCGCGTGTGTCAGTACGCACTGGGAAACTCCATAAGCTGACAATATGTTTCAGCACGAAGGTTAATTCCAGTACATTTATTGTACCTGTTGTTTAGTGTCTGCCTATAGCTTGCACAAGTGCATGCATACACACATTAGCACATTATCTACAAACGTGCTTGTGCCAGTAGTTACTCATTATGTCTCCGCTTCTCCGGTGCATGCACCTACAAGCGTAAACATACACACTCTCCCATACATGGTGTGTAGGAGAGCTCAGCGCACAATAGCAGTACTCACTGTCAAAACCTTGAATGAATCACAGCATTTGGTTGGTGAGAATACACGTAGGATGTGTGCTGGTTTGCTTTACATTATTTGTATCTCTGCGCACATGTGTATACACTTGCTTAAGTGCTTAAGTGCTTAAGTGTGTGTGTGTGTGTGTGTGTGTGTGTGTGTGTGTAGTGCAAGGCCATGGCATGCTGCTGAAATGTTAGAGAACTGTGCCCAAAGGAGGAGCCGCCATCCTGGAAGCTTGGGTTACTCCCTAGAGATGCACCCACGCTTTTTGTCAGAGGTGTGAATAGTATACACTCAGGGACAATCAAATGTACCAGGTGTGGCCTGTGGGAGGAGTCCTGAAACACGAAGAGAGGCTGTTTTAACCTGCATACCTGGAGAATAAATGACTCACGCCTTACACGTCGATGCGATTTACGAAAGAAAAAGAAAATTATTAAACCAAAGTAAGTCAAGGACACAAACAAACAGTGACTTTCTAGCTTCAAGGTGCTCAAGGGATCCAATGTTAATGTTAGCCCACTTTATATGTTCTGTAGTAACGTATTTGACCTTTCAGTGCAGCTTTAACACACTTGTGCCAAACATACTATACGGTATTTTCCTGACTCGAAAGCTTGGCCATTCGCCTTGTTGTCAAAATCAAGAAAGAGTTCCATTCAATTGAATCAGACGCAGAGTCCATTTTACTGATAAGTACATATACACGAACAAGGAATTTGACACTTGAAATATGAATAAATGATACACTGGACTTAAAACATACACTACGGGAGATAAATAATTCATCTGTGGCCTTTGAAAGAAGCTCTTAAGGGAGTTAAAAAAGATTGTGCACATCTCTGCTTGATTGTACAGTACAGTGAAGAAGGACAATAAAGAAGGAGGGGGGTGTTCAACATGGGATGGTGTCCCATGCCACGAGTCTTAATCCACTTAGTCATTCAGCACCCCCCGGCTCTTCATTTGGGAGAATCCATTTTTATCCATTTTATTATGAATTTTACTGTTTGACTGTTCTGCCAAGGTGTAACTGTATAAGCCAGAGGAAAGAAAGAGTATTGTCAGCCCCATTTTCGACAAAATCCGATAAAGAATTTCTTAGTGGAAGAGTAACGCTCATCCTGTATGCTTTGTAAGCAGCTGTCACTTCATATTACAAGGCTACAGTGTCTGCTGAATTTCTCTGTACACAAGGGGGGCTGGGAGGGGAGGAGGGGGGGGGGGGGGTATTATCCTGCTGCTCACTGCTCCCCCTTTTGCTCAAAGGTGGAAGTGTTACAACCTCTGGAGCCAGGTTCTGGACAGCATATTAGAGTCCAAAAAAACGATGTATCCTGTTTAGGAAAATGTTTCCCGATGTCCATTGCTCAATATTTAATTTAACCCAGATTATTTTGTAAGTAATGGACTTCAGAAAAACAGACAACTCCAATTATATTACGCCATCCTAAATATAGAACAACAACCAAATTTGGACTCCTCTCTCCACACCTCCATACATTCCTCCCTCCCTTCTTCCATTCCAGCACAGTGAACGCATCTTCAGCCCCGTGTGACCTCCAATCCAGGTTCTGTAGCGATAAAGACAGTAAAGCATTATATAACAATCACAAGTTTCCTCATACATCATCACTTTCACACCGCCTCTCCAACGGCGAAATTGCCTCAGCTGAACCCAGGCTCACAGCTGCCCTCGCTAGCGTAATCCTACGGCGAACGGCTGCTATCGGGTAACCTCTTCTCACACACCTTCCCCCGTTCTGCGACGAGGGAGGATGAAGCGGGGAGGATTAGGAATGCGAAGAGAGTTCCTTAATCTGTGTATTAACAGCAGCCAATTGAATCAAGCTGTCCCGGGCAGACGGATTTGGGAGCTAATCTAGACTGCCTTAATGTGATCCGTAGGAAACCAGACCTAATTGGAGGAGTCGAGAAACGGGGGGGGGGGTCGTTCAGCCGGAGAGATGTCACACATAAACATGTACGCAAAGTGGTTAACAACACGTGTGCTCTCAGACATACACATAAACACTTTTCTCCCCCCACCCCGCCTTCAAACACACACACACACACATCTGTGCATACACACACACACACACCCTTAGAGAGAAAGCCAACATCTGAATGTGTTTTCAGTGTTGTTCAGTGGTTTTACATCCTCTGATTAGACACAATGACAGACGGAGAAGGAAAGAGTGAGACAGAGTAGGAAAAACACAGATTAAAACCACTTTCAGATACTCTACAAACATGTAGAGTGTGTGTGTGTGTGTGTGTGTGTGTCCTTTTCTCGGGCTTACCTACTGGGCGCACTAAAAAACTACAACTGGTCCAGAATGCTGCTGCCAGAATCCTGACCAAAACTAGGAAATTCGACCATATAACTCCCATCCTGTCCTCATTACGCTGGCTACCAATTCAGGCCAGGTGTGACTTTAAGGTGCTTTTACTTACATATAAATCATTACATGGGATGGCACCGTCCTATTTATCCGATTTGATTAAACCTTATAAACCGCCACGCGCCCTCAGATCTCAGGACGCTGGCTACCTGTCTATCCCAGCAGTCAAAAAGAAAACTGCAGGTAACAGAGCCTTTTCTTACCGGGCTCCCTATCTCTGGAACAGTCTGCCTGCCTCAATCAGAGAGGCAGGCTCTATCCAAGTCTTTAAGTCAAGGCTAAAAACCCATTTATTCTCTCTGTCATTTGACCAGCCTTGAGGGAGTGGCTCAGTCTCTTCTCAGAGTAAGGCTAGACCAGTTAGCTCATCCTAGATCAGGGTCCTGCCGATGGATACTAGCATCCTGCCTACATGTCCTATTCTCCTGGTCTACCTGCTCCTGTCCACTGACGCTGGTCATGTTTGTCTGTGTTTGTGAAAGTGTGTGTATGGGTGTGTGTGGGTGAGTCTCCTATCTGTTCCAGGCCGCAGCCCGGCAGAGTTGGCGTCTGGTTGGTCCCGCCTCCTAGGACGATGCTGACTGAGCGGACGTTGCGGTCTCCTATGTGGGCAGTGTTGGCGCCTGCATGGTCCCCTAGTCCTATGATGACGCTGACTGAGTTGCCGTTGCTGTGATGCCGCCCCATCAGATCTGGATGTCCCACCAAAATAAACTTTCATATATTGTGTATACGCTGCTTGCCCAAACTCGGCATCTATTGCACGCCCAACCGTCCTGGTAGGGGGATCCCTCTCTGAGTAGCCCCTCCCAAGGTTTCTCCCAATTTTCCCAGTGAGGGTTTGTGGGAGTTTTTCCTTGTCCTCTGTGAGGGTCTAAGGCTGGGGGATGTCGTGTACTAACCATTTATTATTTTCACATGTTGGGCACTGTGAAGCCCTTAGAGACTGTAACGGTGATTAAGGGCTATACAAATAAATGTGATTTGATTTGATTTGATTTAATAACTGCCTGTCTGTGTATGAAAAAAATAATTGGCTATTATTTCTGGACCTAGAACTTATTATTAGACTACTTTCTTTGTAGATGAGACCTCAATAATGCAGGGACACCGGGATATTTTATTCTACAGATGTGACACTGTTGTTTTACCCCTCGCACTCATCACCAACTGCTTTGGTGGTAATAGAAACTGGTTAAGCTAACTCTACTGTTGCTCTGGATAAGAGTGTCAGCTACACGCCTTAAATGTAATGTCTGTGTGCAACCTCCCACCCACCAGATAACGAATTCATCACTTCATGTATCAGAAAATAAGAATGTGTCCTTAGCGATCCTTCCTGGTCAAATAAGGGTTGAAAAAAAAATGTTGGTTGTGCACAAAGCCACTCTCCTCCCAAGCAGCAGAGTGAGTTTAATTATTGACCAGGAAAGGGAGACTCTCAAACACGCTTGTTTGCACACACAAATACACCCACACACCCACACACACACACAAACACAGTGAGTGATATCAGGACAGGCCCCTACAGTACGTTGTCTCTAACGCAGGGGTCACCGAGGAGTCAACTGGATAATAGATGAGCGAGAAAGAGGCAACCAACAAATATGCAGCACTCGCCTTACACCCTGCCCGTCTGCCTGTCAGTCTGCGTGTGAAATTGTGATTGTGTTTGTGTGTGAGAGAGAGAGAGAGTGAGAGGGAGAGAGGGGAAGAGACGTACATTTGTAAACCAAAATGTTATCACTCACAGCAGAGCCATGTGTCCTTTTTGGTTTATTGAAGCTCGCATGGCACAACAGTCACTCAATTTCAATGTCCAGGAGCTCAGATCAGTACGAAGAATAAGCCAAGCGAGAGTGACATGGTTATTGAGTAATATGTGGAGAATGGGTAACATGAGCCTGGACTGTAGGCTGATATTTTGCTGCCCGTTGTAACCTTGTTGAGAAAAGTGCTCCTCAGATAGAGTGATTATTAGATGTGTCTTCAGCGGAGGAGTAAGTGGGAGACAAAGTGGAAGGGGGAGGATGGCAGACTGGTGCAGATGCCCTGCCTTACCACATGCATTGATTGCGATGTGTTGCGGGGCCGTCGATCGATACCCCCTTCTGTGGCTTCACCCTCTGACCGCCATCGTTAGCACCTTCCACCTCTGACTTTCCCCCGTCTCTTCGTCTCCGCCTCCCTCTTGCTCCGTATTCTCCTGTTTGTTTTGTAAAAAAGAGAGTTTGCTTCTTCACATATCTCTCCGCGATGTACATACAGTACATGTCCCACCAGAGGGGCAAGAGTGCAGGTACACAGCCCGAGGAGCAGGTAGGGTTTCGGTGTGTCTTGCCGAAACAGGATGAACTCTCTAACCACCGGGCCACTCTTACCCCATCAACCCCTCCATATTATCTCTCCTCCTCTACCTCGCCTCCACCTCCTCCTTCCAGCTGCGGTACGTTGTCCTACGTGAAGCACTGTGTTTTCAACAGACGTATCAAAGTTCATACGTCTGCTCTCCCTGCTCCCCACCCTTACGAGTACATTGACCGCAGTTTATTCAAGTTTATTTAGACAAGAGTGTCATTCGGTGATAAGAGTGTGTAATTGTGTGCTTCATATTGTGGAGTGCAAGTGTTCAGATCTCAATGCTAACTTTTGAAAAGACTTTATAATCTCACTCATATCTGACGGCTGTGTTCTTCAAGTACAATTGGGCATCCGTATCCACCGGTCCTCGTCTAGACACTCGGTTTGAACAGGCCTTTTTAAAAACTTGAACCAATAAAGTTGCTGTCTCATCAATAGAGCGCTTCCCCAGACGCCTGATAACATTGCGGCTTTACAAACTCGACAACACCATCAATTAATCTGCTTCTCCCCGGCATTGTGTCGAGCTTTTTGTCATGAGTGGAGAAAAGCTCTCTCGGTCAGGGTGAGTCTGTCAGCGTGAGGTTGCCTGAGGAGTGCTTTCCTTTTTTTGTTTGTTTTGCTTGTGTACGAGTGAGAGCTCAAATGTTTATATGTGCTTGTGAGCTATCTGTGCGTGGGAGAGTTTGCACATGTAGGTACTTCTGTTTGTTGTTAATGCATGTGTTTGCAGATACTTACATAACTCTGTGTGTGTGTGTGTGTGTGTGCGTGGGCTTGTGCATGTGTATGTGTGTGTGTGTGTATGTGGTGTGGGGCAAGTCGTGGGCCTCTTCCCCTTTGTGTTTGCTCTATCACATCACATCACATTCCCAGATCTATCTCTCATTCCAATCACAAAGTAATTACAATAGAATGGCATTTTTTTGGCAGTCACCCTTGGGTCACTGACACACACACACACACACACACACACACACACACACACACACACACACACACACATGATGTAACAGTGTGCAATCTACATTCTGTGTTATACAGTTTGTGTAGAACAAACAAAAGTCACAAGAGCTCATGGAGAAAACATCATGATCACTGACTATCTGCCCTAAAACATGTTATTTCTACACCCTCAGACAGTTCAGCCTGTATCAGTCGGCAACCTATAACTGATTTGTTGATATCATAGGCTGTGTTTCTGTCTTTACAGCGTCTTTTTCTCACATCAGTGGAAAGGATGGACTGCTGTGCATTCCTGACAGCATTTTCGGTCCTCAGAGAGCGAAGGCCAAAAACATTTCAAAGGTCTAAAGGTCAGAAATATTTCACATTGCAGCAGAGCACTCTTCATTAGTTGTGAAATAGTCACATGGATACGAGCCACGAACATCTGTTCAGCACTGCCAGCTGTAAAAGAGATGCTCGGTGTTCGGGGTAATGAGCTGGAAAACAGGGAAAAGGTGACTGTGGCAGTGAATGACTTTCTGGGAATCGAGGTATCGGCATGTCAGTTAAAAAAAAAACAGCTTTAAGTTGAGTGTATAATGTCATTGCTATCTCATGAAGAGGGACAACTGAATACCAGAATTATCTTTTAAAAGGGAATCTGTTTTCTTGATCGTGTGTGTGTGTGTGTGTGTGCACGCGTGCGTTTGTGTTTGCTTGCCAGTCTACTAATAGCAGACCTTCCAGTAGCAGACCCTGCATCAACACATGCAGTCAGCAGGCCATCGTGACCCAGGCCGTCATGACCCATCAGATTGTTATTCTGCCATCTGGGATGAGATCACATTTCTCACACACACACTCATGCACACACACACACACACACATGCATACACACACCCATGCACAATTACCGTACATACTTTTACAGCGTGCTCAGGGAGGGTAGGGAATGGTATGTTCAGACCGGCTTGTTGCAGTGACATAGTAAAATCATCAGGCTCTGGAGATAGAGAGAATGAACTCAGTTACTCTGCTGAAACCTCTTGCTACCATTGCTGATATGAACAAAATGGATTCTCCAACAATAATTTTGATAGTGAGTGATCAGATTCAGATTATTTGCAGGGCCAAAAACAGTTAAACAGTTACAAAAGAAGTTATATACCTCAGTAGCGACTATAAACAACTGTAGGTGAAAGCAATTCCTGCAAATTTATACTTTTCAACCCACATGAAAAACTCAAACAGGCACATAAAAGCATGTATCTCTCATGCACACATACACACCTATATGAATGGACACATATGGCCATAGACTATGTCCCACACCAGCAGCCACACAGGGATATTTTAGATCCGTGAGTCTGTGGGACTCCGGGCATACAGTACATACCTCTGCCAGAGGGGCCAGGTGGTGGGTCTAGAGAGGCCCCACTGAAGGGGCACTAATCCTGGGTCACTGCTGGCTGTCAGGGCCTGGTGCCTGGAACTACCATGTCAAGCATGGATAACACAGTGCATCAACGCAGACCTCACAGAAAACACAAATGCTCTCTACAATCAGTCTGCTGGAGGATTAAATGCACGACTGTTCAGTATGGTGGTCTTAATCACACATACACACACACACACACACACATACACACACACACACACACACATTGTGGCCCTGGCAAGAAGGCCTGTCTGTCCACTTTAAAAATGACTCTGTGTCTAATTCCTATCTAACGATGTCCTTGTCTACCTCTGGAGTGGTGATATTAGAAAACCACACCACAGTTCAACAGGGGTTTGTAGTGTTGTGCGTATACGTGCGAGTGTTTGCGTGTGTAAAGGAGTGTGTTGTGTATAACTATGTATGTGAGATTGCAAGAGGGAGAGGGTGGGACAAATTTGTGGACGCACACACACACACACACACACACACACACACACACACTACTGCACAATAAGATTACTGCTCTGTCATCGAGTGCTTAACGCTCCCTCCTCCTTTCTCTCGTCTCCTCCCTCCATCCACAGATAGTAGAGTACTACGTGCTCCAGTTGACAGCTCATGCCGAGCCAGCACATTCCACATTATTACTACTTCAGATGTTTGTGGCCCAGAAGGGTGCTGATTGGCCGAGCCGCTCTGACACCAGGGGCTACGGGCAACCAATGAGGAGCGGCCACTCTGGGGAACAAGGAGACGGATAGCAAATTCAATGGGAACTCCCTCTGCTGGGCAATGCAGAGAACGTCTGGGAGTCCAATTGGCCTCTCTTACCTTCCCTGGCTCTCCATCCTCTCTCTACTCAGACAGTTGCTTTCCACTCTGCTCTCATTCTCTCCATTTCTACATTTCTTTCTCTCCCTTGTATGCTTGCGACGCACAGTTTTCATTCCCTTTACCTCCCACCACCCCGCTTTTAGTCAATCTCTCCATCCCTCCCCTCATCTCTTCATTCTCCCTCACTGTCAAATCTGTCTCCCGATCAGTCAGCCCTAGCTGAGAGGGTGGTCTCCCAGCGCAGCCAGCTGCAATACACTAACGCCTGGGCGGACTCGGTAACACACACTGAAACAGACTTTGACACACACACGTCTCACACGCTTTTTATAAGCATGACACACAATACAAAAGCTTTCTATGTTCTCTATGCACACACTCACACAGTAATCAGTGTTGTTGCTTTGCGTGTGGCATCTGAATCCCTCCTCACACAGACAACAGAAGACATATGGCAGACCAAAGAGCCTTTGAAACTACTGGTGGAAGCACAGAGACCTGTTGCTGTCTCTCCACAGAGGGCCGGTCTGCTCACCCCTCTGCGGTCTTGGAGAGCATTCAAAGGCCCTGGACTGTCAGGGAGAGAGATTCTGTGAGTCATCCATAACAATTTCTTGCTAATGTCAGTCATTTGACCAACATGGAAAGTCCTGGCATTGTAAAAAGTGAGTCACGGAATGTGTGTGTGTGTGTGTATTGAAAATATTCACATTTGCTTGTATGACTTTCCCTCCCACGCATGCATCTGTGCCTATTTGTGAACTTGTGTGTCTCCTCACCAGCAAGGAGCTCGAGATGGGGAGGGAAGGGGGGCTAGATGTCAAAGAGCAGCTCTCCTCTCTCCAACTCTCTCACTGTACAGGTCAGTGAGATCACATCTAACTACATAACATGCAACCGAATGCGCCCCCGCTCTCCCTAAACACACGCCAGCATATGGAGATACCCCAGCAGCTGATGTACAACCGCAAAGCCTGACATTTTTGCCTGATTTATTTTCAAAAGGTGAAACTCCACTGTGATCACTACAGTTTTTTAAATTTGTATGTATCTTGGATTTTTTTTTAAAAGTGTGTGCAGTATTTTTCTTCATGTTTCAGCGTTCTCTTATTGTTTATTTTAATATTAAAGGGTAACAAAACTCATAGAGACTCCCATCTAATCGTTAAAACCATGCTACTGCAAATTGGCTGATCTTGGACATCACATGTTTATTTTTGTTCTTCTTCTAAGTTATTTTGTGTATCTTGTATCTTAGGTTCCTTGCAGACATACAATAAAAGGGGTGCTTATTGCACCATGTTGCAACATAGGTGATTGTGTTGTGTGATCCCGCCCATGGCACCGAACGAGCCAGGGCCGCCACTGTGTGTGTATGTGTGGCTGAGTGTGTAAGCGTCTTGTTTGTCTTTCTGTGTGTTTTTGCGAGTGCACATGTACTGTGTGTGTGTGTGTGTGTGAGAGAGAGAGAGAGAGCAAACAGAGAACGCTGAGCTGTGCAGGGTGTCTCTTTTATAATAACTAAGAGCTTTAGTGAGGCTGGTTGAATTTTAATAGAGTTCTGCGGGGTATTCCACCGCCTCTGGTCCCACGGCTCAAAGATCAGAGAGAATTTCCAAGCATGGTGTCCCTCAGCCTCTCTCTCACTCACTCACTTTCTCTCTTCCTCCATCTCTCTCCCCATTTTGCTGTCTCCCCATTTTCTCATTCCTAGCTCCCTTTTTCCAATCCCTTTCTTCCTCTTGGGCTTTTGTCTCTCACTTAATCCCTTTCTCTGTCTCGCACTTTCTTTCTCTCTCTCTCTCTCTCTCTCTCCATTCTGTCTCCCTGTGAAATTTGTATTAGAGCCACTCGAGGCGTAATTACCTGCTAAGCCTCTCTCGGTTCCCTGGCACAGAAAACAACTCATGACTCTCAGCACAAAAACTTGCTACTGAAGGACAAAATGCTGTGATGAACTTTTAAAATCGCGCACAATGGCTGACAAAATGTTTAGTCTAGTTTTTGCCATGCACAGAGATTATACCACAGAGAGTGTTAATTTACTGATTGCCTCAAAGCCATGAAAGGAGTAGTTTTCTTTGCACTCTATAATTATGGAACATGGTACACTTTTATAATACACACATTTTGTACTGTACTGAAGGGCAGCGTCTGGTAGGAATCACTGTAAAAGAGACTGAAGAGTTGAAGAGTCCAGATGAAGAGAGCGAGGGGAACCACAGCTGCAGGACAGAAACACAGGCAGCCCGAGAGAAAGGAAGAGAAAGGGAGGGAAGGGAGCAACTTCTTGAATCGTGGCAGAGATTTGTGTCTTCCGCTACTTCATCTGCGTGCACGTTGGAGTGATAAAGTTGGCAAGAGACTGCTGATTATTACTAATTCATAAGGATTAATGGATGCTATTTAAAAACCTACCATTCTGAAGAGAGCCGACCGAACACTTTGTCTTCCTGGTGGGACCGTAAGACACAATACGCCCCTGGCTAATCTCACACGAACATGGCTCATGAAAATTCAACACGAAAGCAATTCGGCATTGGAAACCAAAAAAGAGTACAGTCATGCACTAACTCATGTCGCTTAATTGTGTCTGTGATTGACACATCTTACTGTACCTTCCAAATTAACAGTATAAAGATAAATATAACATCAATAAAAACAGGGAATTATACCTTTAATCTCTCCATAGTTTCATGTGACAAACCTCCTGACATAAAGGTGTTATTGTTGTATTCAGATATCTTTCAGTAGCTTGTTGAGGCAGAAAGGCATTTTAGTTTATTTCATTTGACTTCACAACCCAATCCTGTGGGTGGGTTATTCCAGGTGACGTGAAGTCATATCTCAACAGTTCTACACAAGTGTTTCCTTTCTCCTTCTCCAATGTGGAGACGAGCCATATTCCAGATGGCGGAGAGGAGAGGAGGGCGGGTGGTAAGGAGAGGAAGATTTCGTCCAAACACCTGTTGTCTCACCATAGAAACAGCTCAGAGGGAGCCCCTTCCTTGCTGTGTCTCACCAACACACACACACACACACACACACACACACACACACACAACACATGAAACCTGTCATTGTTATCTCCTTCTCACCACCTTCCCTCGCAACAAGAGCTCCTAACTGGCTGAACCACATAATTAACAGAACTGCTCAACATCAAGAATTCTTCCTAAAAATACACACTAGTAAAATGCTGTCACAACATAACATCTTTGTTCACATGCTGAGCTATTCTCTGTTCAAATAAAACGCTAGCTTGTCTGGCCTGTGGACTCACACACACACACACACACACTGGTATTTCTGCTCATGCAACAACTCAAGATAATTCCACGTGGCACGGAGGAAAGCAAATATTGTCTTTGGACGAGGAGGAATGACATCGGTGACTGTACCCGTGTTGACATTGCTACCTGCTCTAGGGTCATGTCTGAGAATCGACATGCAGAGACAGACACCAAGCAATGCGAGCCACGCTATTATGTAAGTGCTTTTGCATGATTAGGAGAGAAGCAAATTCTGCAGTTGTGCAAATATGTGAAAAACAAATGTGCAAAATATGTGAAAAAACACTTGTATCCAGACAGTACAGACCTTTAAGCTATTGGTTTATACAGGCTGGGACAGTCCCCGGTAATGTGACCTGGGGTGCCTAAAACACTCACTTCCCTCTGCAGTAGGTGGGCCACGATGTGTACTGAGCTGTGTTGCCTAATGACGCCCCCATGTGGCCCCAACATGACACTCCCAGCTGTCCGTGATAGAGGAACTTGGTATACCAGGCCGACTGCAGCTGCCTTGCAGGACGGCCATCCGAAAAAATGAAGAAATTTGCCACGTTCAACTCTCAAAAGGAAACACAGCATCTATGAGTGAACATGAATGAGGTGCACACCAGGGCCTGCTGTGTCCTTTGCAGTCTTCAACTAAAAACTAATCCTCCTAATCCTGTATTGCTGCTATACAGAGGCTCTACCCCCACCCGTAGCAGATCCAGTACACTGCAGTATCACCCAGACACTCATGAGACAAAAGAAATTGCTTTCTCAATGTATTTTGAAAAATCCTCTCAGGCTATAATATCCAGATTTCTGTGCTCAATTGATTCTTTCTATGTGATGAATGGGCTGAATTGATCCACACTACTCTTGTCTGCGAACTCCCTCAACTCTGTTCACTGCTTAATAGTAGGAAATTCCTTTTTGCTTGCGTGTTTGAAACTTGTTCAGCACTCGGCGGACACTGCACTACGATAAGCCTCAAAAAGTAAACCTGTTCTGCTTTTAAAGTTCCATACTACACGCTTCCACATTTCCTCTACGCAAAGCTGCAGCCTTCCACTGCTGTCAGCTGTACAGACCAAGGCTGCTAGTAAACACGCTCCCCCATGAAGGATGCATGGACAATTTCCATTGTGTGGGGGACAAAATGTCTGGGAAATTATGACAATTATGAAAGTATTATGCCTTTTATCACTGCTGTTAAAATGTTTGATCGATATTTTTAGTCTCTCCAGGCTCCTTTTCCGTCACCAGGGTGTCTGTACGTCTCCACGCTGTTTGCCATCGGCTACACGACATTAGGTACCCTTTCCACCTTGACTCCATCAAAGACAAAATCATCTGAGCTTCACAGAATTTTAGCATTATACAAAAAAAATAAATAAATCCATTCATTCATTATGTTTTAATACGGCAGACCAAAGTATGACTCTAAAATTGGACCGCTAAATCAATATCATGTCCATGACTCATGGCCCTACATTTAATACCAGGGGATAGGGGCTTTACATTGTGCATAAGTGAAATCCTGACTTGAGAAGTGACATTCGATCATGCATTTGAGACAAATAATGGCTCTGTGAAGCGCCAGTGTGGCCCTGAGTCACACGGTTTACAGCTCTGAAAACAGAAAACATGAGCAGGGAGGGCATATAAACATAGAATCCCCTGTGTTCATATACCTTGAGGGGAAACTGACAATTTGACTTGACGCTGTACAGCTCGCCATGGCATATCAAAACACGGCATTTCATCATGACCACACCCAGAGGCACAGAGAATAGATACAAGTAAGCCTGACAGGGTTTTCTTCCAGTTAGAGAATAAGAACAATCCAATTCATCACAAAAAAACCAAACTGTTTAACCTTAGGCTTCACAATATTAAGATAACGATACATAACATGATATTAAGATCCACATCTTAAGTGAAGCAGTCTCGGGGTATCAACATCACCCTTTTTGAGCAGAACATACATTTTGACATCTAAAAAAAAACACACTTCAGAGGGTCTCCTCCTCCTGTTGGTTTTGATACCCGAGGACCAAAAGATGTAAGGGTGGATTCTCGTGACTCCAGGCACAGTTCTCTAAACCTGCATCCATCCCACCTCGAAGTGCAATTTGAGTCCAGGTTTGATCCATTTCACGACAAAAGCTCCAGTGCAGAAATGGGTCGATGCAACGCTCTCTTTGGTGCTAGTTCAGAAGTGATCGGGGTTTTAATTCAGGGTATTTAGTACAAGTGAGCATGTCGCGCTTGGTCAATGCTCATGCCGAGTAAGAAGAGAGTCTGCTGCTGGAGGAGAGGTTATCTGCCCCCCCGGCGCTGCACAACGATGGTTCCCGCTACAATATCGTACACAGTCCTGTTGTGTTGGAAGAAGAGGAGGGTGATGAAGACAGGAAACAGGAAGGCGATGGAGAAGTTCTTATTCAGCGCCCGGACCGTAGAGCTGTGGTAGCCAAGACACAACAAGAGCTTAGAATGACAAGGACTACCATGGACTGTTCACAGTACTAAATACGATAGATAGAAGAGTGTTGTTGAATTTTAAACTTCTCCCAAAATCCAAAAGATCAGTTTAAGGGTAATTTCAGAGCCTGGGGAGTGATATTTCCACTGAACCTCACAGTGAGAGTTCAAATGTCCAAATAAAAACATACTGGTCAGTTAAATGTTAACAGTGATCAGAATTGTGTAATTGCTTAACAACTCCAAAGTCACTTGCATGCAATCTGCGGTCACTTACGCGGAGAGGGAGACGTTGGACGCCGGGACCACCAGAACGCGGTTGGGTCTGACCAGAGTGGATGTGTCACATGTCACCACCCGCAGGCCAAGCAGGAACTTCCCCGGCGTGGCCCCGCCTGCCCCCCAGATACAGATGATCTGAATCGGACAAGAGGGGGAAAAAACTAGTCAAACAACTGAACGCAATTTCCAACAGATTGAGTCCAGACATTTTACAAACATGGAATCTGTTAGACAATGTGTGATGCCCGTTGCCAATAGGCCTATGAAAGATATCCTGTCTTTAAATTGTATTAAATTGTATTGTGTTTCCATCCTTCCGTAGTATTTACCATGTGTATTTAACATGCATTTCAGACTGTTAAGATTAAGACCAAGTCAATAAAAGGCATTACACAACAATGACATGATTTACTTTGACATACAAGTAATCCTGGCTAGCAATTCATTTCCAAATTCAGACAAATGAGGCATACAGAACCATGGAAGGAAGGAAGCTAGATCTCAAGACAGATGCCTGCGTGCCTGCATGTCCTAGTGCTTATTCCCATCTGGGTAAACAAGCCACTGATGTGGACGTCTAACAGGAGACCTCATGCTTGACTTCATCTCAGGCAACTATGATGACATGGTTGCATCACTTTTCTCTGTGGGAAACGCTGTTTTGTTTGAGCAGAGCTGTAACTCTGCCCTTTTCAATAACAGAGTGAATATGGCAGGTGGACAACTCCTACTTGATGTGGATGGATAAAATGGGGAATATTTGAATTGGGCAGTTTTGGTTACAAATCTGCTGCTTTTAAATCCTCAAGGGAGTTGAATTATAGTTCACAGTAAAAAAACACTGAAACATTCACTAATAGGTATAGCTGTTCCCTTTCATAGCTCCCCGGCCTGAACAAGGCTATTGCTGATTTGTGAACCAGGTGAACAGTTGAGAGTCTGCCAGGGTCAAGGAGGTGTAAAATATGACCCACCTCATAGAAGCACACCAGCACCCTGTAGACCAGAGCGACAGCCATCATCTTCTGCAGGTCCTCCATAGACGTGTTCTCATCTATCTCCTCCACTATGAAGTGAGTAATAAATTTGGCAATGTCCCTTTAAAAAGGAGAGGGAGAGAGGTAGAGAGAGAGAGAGACTAAATTAAGATGAATGTGGGCAATGGCGAAATAACTTTGCATTAAATCAATGATGCAAAATGAAGAGTATCAAAGGTCTTTTATGATGCATGACCATCTTGTGACATTCAAAACACACATTTTGCAAAACTGGCTCCACTACAGCTACACCTCTGCCTAGTGGGTACCAGTAGCTAACGGCTGAATACTTTGCTATTCTCTGTTGGTGTTGGTCTAAAGAAATGTTCAAAGTCAAGGAACTGGAAATATTGCAATCTGAGAAGAAGACGGTTTTTGTCATGAGAGCCTCAACTGGGAGATAGCACGTATGATCTATGTGAATTCTCAACCCCCACGTTCAGGGCTCTGGTGACAATCTTGTCTCCATTTCTCCCTCAAGCTTGAAGGCGAGCAACACCCCAGCTATCAGTTTTCTTTAACACTCCTTAGTAGGTTCACTCACTTCATCCCACTCAGGTGCATGATCCACAGCACGATGGTGGCCTTCACACAAAACAGGATAAAGAAGTCCACTGTCTCAGCTAGGAATCTCTGGAGGGGAGAGGGGATGGTGTACTCCCGTCCTGGAAAGCAGATGAAAAGACAAGTGGACTCACAATTCCTTATTTGATCAGATAGGACGTCATTCTCAAATGGGATAGTTAAGCACATTATCCAGTCTAATCGGCAAATCATGGTGGATCATACACCAAAGGCCTAGGTCTGATGAGAAGTTGTCATGATTAAACAGTGTACTGAAAAGCCCTCGGGCTCCATAGTGGGGGAATAAGGGTACTGACTACCCAGGGCCCCAAGCTGAGGGAGGACCCCTAAAGTGTCTTGACTAAAAGCCTTTTGTGGTCCTCAAGTGGATATTGAGAAATATTTCACACTGTTCTGGTTTTGAAACTTTCACAAAATATGCGATACCACCGGTTTCGTTATCTGAGACAAACAGGAGAAAGCAGGAATAAAATAAGGTTCCAGTTCAGACTAAACAATTGTTCGAGGACAAATTGTCCTCCGTGGACAGTTTTGAACAGGGGACTACTGGTGAAAGGATTGTTATGACAGACAGCTTAGCTGATCAGGGTAGTGTCCAAAACCCATAATGTCAAATGGGGATGTGTCTGATAATTGATCAGTAAATTAATGTGTGGAGGTGTAAATAATGGTGGTGTGGGGAGGAGAGGAAAGTGCAGGGGGGTGGGGCAGAGTCACCGCCTGTGGGCCCATAATTCCTAGCTACGTCCCTGGAAATACCACTAAGCATATAAGCTTGTTTCCCCAAGTCCTTGACTAGGCCTACTTTCCAACAGACACACGACCTAGCTTACAACACAAAGAACAGCACTGTGAGGACATCTGTTATCTAGCAGACCAAAACTACATGGCAGACTGCAGTAGGAAACTGTCAAGCTGAAGCCTACCTGCTGGAGGTGGGTTCCCGGTGTGCTGCTGGGGTGGGGTGGTCCCGGCTGTAGTCCGCTCCGTCTGGGCACCACCCGTATTCGGGGGCGCGGGGAAGCTGAAGGGATATGGGTAGTTGAACCAGTTTCGCGTGTCAAAAGCCTGCTGCCCAACGCCGGGGAGCGGAACAGATGCACCCGGTGTCTGAGTGCTTGTGCCCGGTGGAGGGAAACTGCACGGCGGAGGAAAGGGGAAGGCTGACAGAGCCATCCAGCTCTGCCAGTTTGCATGCCCCCAGTAATACTGCCACATCCATTGCTGCAACTTTGCGCAGTATTCCGTTGTTGCGTTGGCTTGCTGGTTGTTTTTCTTCCATTCCAGTGGCAGCAGGCCGACTGTCACTTGTAGTAGACGTAGCCATGACTGACCCACTTCAAAGCTCACCTAATTTGAGAGGTAAATCTTTTTAAACGCTAATCCTCTGGTTCCTTCGTTCATTTTAGCTCACTGCTGTGGTTGTACAAGGAAAGCACTAAGTGTGTTTATAAAGATAGGGGTTTCAGGAACCGCACAGCGTTAGTTTCCAGACTACTGTCTTGTACTATCTTCAGGTGCTACCCATACGCCATCGTTTTAGGAAGTGTAATTACAATGTGTAATCTATCCACAGTGCAGATACCAGTGAACGACTATCATTTGGCGGAAGTGTCTAATAATAACCCCCCCTACTTTAATTAATGGTATGGACCACTTAAAGGGCCCGCTCTGTATTTTTTTCTCTGTAGTATATGGGTCGCCAAATTAATTTCGTCCACAAAATTAATTTCCGTTACACGAAATCCAATAACACCTGATGAACTTCACGGGGAACGTTTTGCACCAGACACAAACACCACTTCTTCTTCGTTTTTTTTTTTTACATATCTCACTTTTCACGTCATGCCTGTAGTAAAAGGGATGTCGTCATTAGACTTTTAAATTACCTCTTGATTAGTCAAATCTTACTTTTTCTCTCTCTTCTATCTCTTGTAGTATATTTTCACTTAAACTGTGTGTAGGCTACTTAATCATTGAATTTATGGTATCGTAAAATAGATTAAATTCCCCACCCACTACCCAACCACCTCTGACCTCCTCATCCCTAAACTCTCCATGTATCCCCTCAACTGCTGTCTCCTCATTGTCAAATTGCAGTAGTTGTAGCCAGTATGGCAACATGGGTGACCTCTTATTTCACACTTTAATATTAACATTACATTTACGCTCCAGCATTTTTGTTTTGTTTTGTATTATTTATTATTGATGAAGTTAAAACGTCTCATTTCATCCAGATATTACATAGAACTACAGTAAGCAATATGGCCTCAAACAACTACCAGACCAAAGACAGTTGTCTGCAGTGGGGTACCTCCTGTACCTGTACCTCCTGTATCTGTCCATCCTATGGGAGCTGCTCTGTTGTAAGTAAGTATTTACACACACACACACATACATACACATCCCAAATTACTGGTTGGAGGCTATTCCTTCCCCATGTTTAGACAAACCTGTTTAGGAAGAGCCTTTACTCTGCATACCTTATATATATGTTAGTTACTGTATGTTGTTTGATTGAACAAAAAAGAAATGTAACCATGACCAGGGACCGGATTAGAGTAAGCTCAGCAACTTCCACACTCATGTACACCCCAACAGTGAGTTATTAATGAGAACTTCATACTCCTGCCAGTGGCGGCTCCCTTGCCTAAATAAACAAAGAGTGTCGTATATCACTAATTTGCCTTCCTGTAAATTTGTTAAGAGGGCAGTAACGGCTGTTGAGCATGTCTGAAACAGCACACCCTTTGTTGAAGCTAAGTCAACACAGTGGCTCAATTTATATCAATTAATAGAACTAGGTCAACTAATCCTGCTAACTTTTCAGCATAACTTAAGTTGAAAATGAGGCAGCCAAGTAAGCAAGGGTCTTGTTTATTTATTACAGTGACTGTGCTAACTATGCTGCAGAGTTGTTAATAAAGATACCGGTCCTGACTCAAACACACCACCACATGAAAAACAACTTTTCATTGCACCACAAGAGAGCAGCAGAGGCCTATTTTATAAATCTGCACGTAAATATGAATTATCTATATCTATATACTGTATATCTAGCTATAGATAATGCTTTTATTATGGAAAATCAACTTTCATGACCATTTTCAATACCAGAATTGAAAATTAACCATAATATACATGGTTTATAAAATATACAATTATAGAAAGCAGAGTACAGGGGAGATAATAATAATACAATAAAATAAATGAATAGCATGCAAAAGAAAAAATAACTGCACAGTATGGTTTCTTTTATCTTTATCATCAGTTGCCTTAATAATATGTCAAATGGAGCCATCAGAGTAACAAACTTTCCTATTAATAGTATATTTTGTTGTACAATTATATGAGCTCAGAAAATAATTATAATTAAATAATAAAATAATTATTATTTTGTTATTGTGTTATAATCTTTGCCTTCAGTTAAGCACATACATTTTCAGTGCACACGTTGATGATTCTTCTTCTGCCAAAATGATTGCACATTTAGATTTACGTCCAAGGGGGAAAATGTAAGTGACACAGAAATCTATGAGAGAATCTTTCATTTCTTATGAACGGTGGATTAGCCCACATGGCTTACTTCTCAACTTGTAGCCGGGCTCAGTGGATCCCAACGATCCACATTCAGTGACAAATCAGTAGTTTGACACAGAGGGCGTTGGGGTCAAAGAATCTCTATAAAAGCTGCTCCGGAAATGGCTTTGATTCAAAAGACCTGCTGGCCAGTCAGCTGATGAAAAGCTATGTTTTGTACTCTCTCTCTCCCTCTCTCTCTCTCTCTCTCCCTCTCCCCCTCTCTCATTATCTCTCTCTCCCGCTCTCTCATTATCTCTCTCTCTCGCTCTTTCTCCCCCCCTCTCTCTCTCTCTCTCTCTCTCTCTCTCACATACCCACTGTGACCCCAGTCCCCAAGCAGTCTCTCTCATATGCCTCCCGTTCTCCTCCTCCTTTCTCCCTCTCCTATAGTCTGCCTCGCTCTCTCTGTCTCTCCCTTTACTCCCCCTCCTCTGATTAATGGGGTGGGGGCCTGGGGTGGGGGGGTATTTGCTGACTGGGCTGGCCTGGCTCTGTGGGTTAGGTGTTAGGTCTGCCAGTTCTAAATGACTGTGCCGGGTCCAGTGAATGGAGCCAGTGAGGCGGACGCCAATCGGACCCCAATGAGCGTTATCCCTGTCGACAGAGGCCATACGATGACTGGGCCCTAAACGTAATCGGGCCCAAATAAAAGCTGCGTCCAGCAAACGCTGACCCCCGTAGAACCCACCACCCTGGGGGGATTACTGCTATTACTGTGGAGGTGTGTGTGTGTGTGTGTGTGTGTCTGTGCTTGTGTGTTGCAGGGGGTGTGTGGGCAGGGAATATGGGTGAGCTGGTTACTGTGCACGGGTGTGTCCAGGGGTGGGCAATGCCTGTCTATGGGCCGGTGTGAGTGATCAGGTGTGTAGGGGTGTGTGTGTGTGTGCCTGGGCCTCAACTGCCCATTAGTCTTACTGAGGTTTATCACACAGCTAGCATCACTGTCTGCTCCTACTGCTCCACTGAGAGCTTCTTAATCCATCGTAACCATCAAACGCTGGAATGAAATCAGTCTCGGCAACGGAAAAAATGTTAAATAGCCAAACATTAGGTCATGAGATTGCAGTATCTTAGTAAATATTGGGCACACTGCCATATCAGCAGACCTTACAGTGTGTACTTTAGGGGCTGAAATTATACTCTTTACTCTTTCTGAGGTAACAGTACGGTCAACATCAGGTAATGAACCTCTTTTAGGTTTGGGCGTCAGGCGGTGCATTCACTGACCTAAAAGGTTCCCACAGATCATAGGAGTTCTTGTGAACAGGGTTGCTGTGTCTGTGCAGGATGCTCCCAGACATACACTAAGGGAACAAGGTCGCCAAACACTAATGACTCAGAAAAGCACTTTATGTACTTGTTCTCCTGTGTATTTGGTCTCAGTGTGCACCCCATCCAATCCTCCTATTGAGTCCTTGAATGATTTCTGGCTTGGGAAGAGTGTTCTTTATGATTACAAATATTGATTGGAGTGGACCGTAGAAATAGCTCATGAAATCTTGAATTGAGTGCTGTTACCCTTTTGGTAGGTTAACTATGAGGAGCGACTACCTACAGCGGT
The DNA here is from genome assembly GCA_034670405.1 of Hoplostethus atlanticus. Classification (NCBI taxonomy): domain Eukaryota; kingdom Metazoa; phylum Chordata; class Actinopteri; order Trachichthyiformes; family Trachichthyidae; genus Hoplostethus; species Hoplostethus atlanticus. The sequence goes on along the minus strand of JAXDDX010000006.1, from coordinate 4,277,112 downwards.
TAAAGCTACAGACTCCCAGGCCAGCCACAGTTTACATAGAGGTTCCATAGATAACAGCATATCACTCGTCTTACCCAACAGCTATTTCAAAATATTATTCCTGTAAAGGGTTTTTGAAACGTTTTAAAGAAGAAGCAGTGGCTTTTAGGGAGGGATCCTCAGTAAGGAACATTCCAATTCTCTTTTTTTTTCCATGTGGGAATTCAACATTTTGACCTCTGCAGATACTGGCCTCATTATACAGCTTGCTCATGTAGTTTTCTTGCTGACTTGCTACCACAACCATACAACCACACACGAGTTTAATCTCTTACTCCAGACAAATGTTAATGCACATATTTAACCCAGTCAGAATGTGTCCAGTGTGTTGCAGGTTCAGGGAATGAACAAAGCATTTGTCAATCCAGATAATGTGGGGGAAGGGGGTATTGACCTGTTGTTTTAGGGAAAGATCATGTGATTTATGTATTATTACAATCACTCAAGGACTTTCATTTTGTGCAGAACTGAAAGAATCTGTGAAACACAGTTTACTGTCACCTCGCAGTAACTATTGCTGATAGCTGTTTCATTAAATCCCTTTCCTTTAGTCAAATCAATGAGATTGCAGTAATAAATACTACTTTATGTCCATAGATTGAAGCATGGAAAAGATTTGGCTGAAATAGAGAATTGAAAAGTGTTTCATTTGGGAAGTCCTTGCTACCTTTGGCCCAGAGAAGAGAAGAGTTTTGTTGCTTTGCCTTATACATTTCACAGTGAGACCCAATTAAGTGAATTACGTCTGCTTCCTTGGAGCCCTGACAGGAACACCCAAGGGGAGATTCAAGATTCAAGATTCAAGAACTTTATTTGTCACATACACACACGGGGTGTGTAGTGAAATGAAAAGTGGCAATGCTCAACGGGAATGTGCAAAAGGCAACAGTACACAGTATTTACAATAAAAAAACAACACAATATTTACAGTATTACAGTAATTACAGTAAGAGCTCTTATATAAAAAAAAAACAACACAATATATACAGTAAGAGCACTTTGGAAATGAAAATATAGTAGTAAGGGAAATTGTATGAATGTAATATACTATAAATTATGTGTAGTCTTTACCTAAGTGTGTGTGTGCATAAGAGGGGCAGTGTGTGTGTCTTGGTGGGGGCCCTGGTGAGGTCAGAGTTCACAGTCCTGATGGCCTGAGGAAAGAAACTCCGTCTCAGTCTCTCTGTTTTGGCAGCGTGACTACGGAGGCGCTTGCCTGACCGCAGCAGCTGAAACAGTCCGTTGTTGGGGTGGTGAGGATCCTTCATGATCCTGCAGGCTCTGGTTCTGCACCTCCTGGTGTACAAGTCCTGCAGGGTGGGGAGTGTAGTTCCAATAGTGCGCTCAGCCGAACGCACTACTCTCTGCAGAGCCTTCCTGTCCTGAGCGGAGCTGCTGCCAAACCAGGCAGTGATGCTTCCTGTCAGGATGCTCTCCACAGCTCCAGAGTAGAAGGACTGAAGGATCCTCCGGGAGACTTTGAATTTCCTCAGCTGCCTGAGGTGGTAAAGGCGCTGCCTCGCCTTTCTCACCAGAGTGTCAGTGTGTGTGGACCATGTCAGATCTTCGGTGATGTTGACTCCCAGGTATTTATACCTGCTCACCCTCTCCACAGTATTCCCCTTAATCCCCAGTGGTGAGTACGTCCTCTGTTGTTGTGTCCTCCTAAAGTCCACAATCAGCTCCTTAGTTTTGGTGACATTCAGGAGGAGGCTGTTGTCCTGGCACCAGAGTGACAGATCAGCAACTTCCTCCAGGTAGGCCTTCTCGTCGTTGTTGGAGATCAGGCCCACCACCACTGTGTCATCCGCAAACTTAATGATGGTGTTGGGTTACGAGAGCAGAACAGGCCTGTCACTTCACTCCCATCGGCTCCTGCTTCCTTTTTCAAACTCATTCCCCTCACCTTCCTCCTCCTCGTCTCCTCGTCTCCTCACCCCTCACCTCCTTCTCTTTACCTTCTGCACCTTTATTCACCCACCACCACCCTCCTCCTCCAAATGTCCCTTCCTGTTCTTTTCCTTTCTCCTCCTTACTACTTTTCTTTCACCCTCACCTCCTTCTTTCTTTTTTCTTTTCTCCCTCTTCCTCATTTTCCCACACAATCCTAACCCCTACCTCCTGTGCACAAGGGATGGAGAGTAATAAGATTTACTCACATAATGTGCTTGAGTAGATTTTGGGGCACACAATCTAATAGTTGAGTATTTCCATTTTCACATATAACTATCTTTACTTTGAAGAAAAAGTTTTGCAAAAAGAATCGAGTATAGAATAAGCACTTTTACTTTTACTCTGAACAAATACTTCAATACTTTTGCTTGGGTAAAATATCAAATTCACCAGAGCACTATTTATCAGGGTATTTCTTTTATTTTTACTTAAGTAGTAGATCTCTGTAGTTCTTTCACCACATCTCATTTGTACCTGCGGTGGTAAATCGGACACTCGGCTCTGTGCAGGATCCTCCCTGCCTCTGAGTCACATGCTCCACTCTCCCTTCTGCTTTTTCTGGATCAAAAGTGCCTGACGAGACAAAGAGCCAGAAGACAGTTGACCCACTGAGGGTGCTTGTTTGTGTAACGTGCAGCTGGGCAGTCGAGGAGAGGCAGGCTGAGTTGTTTCCCAGCGAGTTTCACACGGCCGTTCAATCAAACAGCTGTAAACCCGTAGACCCTCGATTTATGCCGGTATCGTCATACAGTTAGCCTCAATATAGTCTTACAAGTACATTAGCAAATAGCTTTAGCTGCTCTTTAGCTTTTATCACAGTCGTACTGCACACTGTCACTTAGACAACAGAAGTTAAACCTATAAAATGAAAACTTTATGGACTCTGTTTGTTGTGGTTTAATAAATCTCACTTGAAGAGGATAAAGGAGTTAGCTGTTTGGCTTTGTGCTGCTGAAAGGCCTGTTTACAAGCCACTTGGAGAAAGGTCAGCCTGTGACTGATGGCTTCCGTTTTCCTCCAGCCTATCACAGGTGTAGTTATCTTTCCTGTGCATTGTGGGGACGTGCGTGTTGTGTACAGCGTATCTGAACGTGTCCACCGGGCCAGTTTTCCTGGTGGCCTATTGTTTTTATAAAAGATGGAGTTTCCTAAGTCAAGTATGTGTCTGTGCTCAATCAGTGACTCCCTGTATCTAGCAGCATTGATGCACCAAGTAGCAATACACAAGTACTACTATACAAGTACTATGATTTGATTTTAGTTGAGCAGAATTATGCCTGTTTTGTTTTCTGTTGCTGAGGCTAGATGACACACTTGGCTCTGGACATGTTATTCACAAAGCAATGACACATCCTCTTGGTTTAACCCCTTGTATACGTTGCCTTCTGCAAGAAATGAAACTCCTGCTAATTCCTCTCTCAGTTCTGACACGTGCAAAGCATCCATCCATACTGCGCACATTGCGGTGAGGTTGCTGCAGTTGTTACCATCAACCAAAATATTGTGTACTACTTGTGGAAGATAAATATGAAGTACAGAGCTACTGTGTTCGACAAAGTCCAAACCACAGTCTCTCACATTCCTCAACATCATGTTCTCTGCCTCTTTACAGTTACATAGCTTGAAAAAAGTGTGCCATTGAAACTAGGGCAGACAAACAGTATGGCCTGACCTTTAGAATATCAACACCACTCAGCAAACCACCTGCATTAGAAGGTCAATGTCTGTGTGTGTACGTGTGACCGGTTGATTGCGTTGTGTGTTTAATAGATAGACTGCAAGGCAATGCTCTCATAAGAGGAGGCTACAGCCTTTTCATTGTAAGGACAAGACAAGAGAGCTAAATAATGCAATATATGAAAATTGCTATGAGAATACAAACATATGCGATCATAGCGGAAACGGATGCAATTCCCAAAGTAAAATATAAACACAATGACCCGTCACGTTCCTGCACAGAGAGCGAAACAGACAGTGAACCTCTGACTGCAAGGCAATGCTCTCATGAGAGTAGGCTACAGCCTGCAATACAAAATGTGCACTCTTTTAACACATGCTCACTAAGTTAGCTAGGTAACGTGAACGTGAAAAATGATCAAACATTATAAAAACATCATAAAAAGAAAATCGCACCAGGGATTGCATCGACATGTCAACAGAACTGTTTATGGCACATACCAACAATGGTAAGGCTTATTATTTACAATAAAACCAATAAAAAATCAGAGCACAGGAATGCATACCTTTCCATTGTAATGACAAGACAACAAGGAACAATGCAGGGTGACAACAAGTTCACTGGGCATGGAAGCTGCAGGAAGCAATAAAACCATTTCAAATTCCAATACAACAATGCAGAAACATATTGAAAGGAAAACATCATGTAATAGCAATAAGTCCCCCTCATCCTGTCTGTATGTGTGAGTGTGTGGTGGGAGTAATGTGTGTAAGGGGGAGACAAGAGGGAGACAAGAGGGAGAGGTGGTGTAATTGTATTAAAGGGTCATATTCACTTTGTTTTGTGTCCATGTGCTTATGGCTGTACAAGCCATAACAAAGCATTAGTTCTCCATAACTTCATTCAGTCCCACTGAACAGGGCAACAGCCGTTCCTCCGGCAGTACAGTACATCCAGACTCTAGACAGTGTCTGTGGCCGGCTCCAATGGTGGGCGACTCCCTCACACTCATACAGTGGAGTCAGACTTGGACTGAATGTGTTTTTTTTTCTTCTTTTAGTGCATAAACAATATGTTTCTTAAGTTTTCAGTGAATTGAATAGTAAGTTAGTTTTGCCTCACAGAGGTTTCATGTATTCTCTTGGTGCCGAGGCCTTTCAGAGGGTTGAGAGGAGCACAACCAACGCCTGATAATGTACAAAGACAGAGCATCTGTGTATCTGTGTTACCTCCCACCTGGCTTCACACACACATACACATACATACAAGCAAGCACAGGCTCACAAGCATACACACACACACACACACACACACACACACACACACACACTCCGACCTCCAATTCCTCTGACGTAAAGATCACCCCATTCCCAGCTCCCTTCAGCACCATCATCCCCTCCAGATTACAGATCACATGTCCTGTCACACAGTAGCCATAGGAGGAGGAGTGGATAAGCCAAACACACTGGTGGTTTGTGGTGGACTCAGGCTGACTGACTTTTTAATCGCTAATCAGGCATTTCTATTTTTCAACAGAGATCCACAAGCATAGATGCACAGACAGAACAGGCAGAGAGACAAAAATACTTATGTGCACACACACACACACACACACACACACACACACACAGCAAAGGGGAGCCATAGCAGCCTTTCAAAACCACAGTGCACAGTTTGCCTACTAGGGGATGATGACTGGAGCGTTCTCTGGGGAAAGGCATTGTGTAGGATCTGTATTGTATACCGTTACTTTAAAGGTTTCCATCATCCTTCCTGTAAACTATACAATCGCTCATGGGGTCTCCTATACTAGGCTGAGGGATTTTGACAGCAGCAAAACTCCCTGGTGGGATGAGATCCTGTGTTTTTCTCCTCAAAGGAAAAAAAGGAATACAGTGGGCTTTAGAAGTTATATATTGAAGTTGCTCTACCCCCTTTTAAGTAAGGGCTGCTTCGATAACAACACAGGCTTTTAATGGTTCTACATTTAGGAAGTTGCCATGAATGTAGCAATGTGAAATGAATTTAGGTCAGTTGGCTCACTGCAGAGTTTGACCCTTAGGTGGGCTCAGCCTGGGTCAGTAGGTTTTGATGAGGGAATACCACGACTCTTGTTTTGTTGAATACTACCACTCTTTGCCAATCAACTTAGCAACCTATCTATCTGTCTATAGGAAGTATGCAAGGGGTAGTTTCAGCCAAGCAATCATGTTATAAATTTGGTGTAATTTGGGCAATAAGTAATTGGGCAGTCCAGCTGTCCACACTAATCCTCGGTCCTCAACACTATCTGTCATTTCCTGGAATACACTCTCTAGTCTCTCCAGTGTTTTGGGGAGGTAAAGGACAGTCTGCCTCTAAACAGGTCTCATCTTGCATAACATCCAGAGACTTGTTGATGAAATCAGAGTTCGCTCCACAGTATTATTGGATTGTGGGGTTCAATGGAAAGGAGGCTTGTTGCGTGGCAACCCACGTCCCCTCCTGCTTCTGTGGGGCCTCACTGACATAGTTCAGCCCAGCTGTTCGGTTGCCCTTGGAGACTGATCTCGGGTCAACATAGGTGCCGTGGATCCTGTGGAGAGGATTGGAGGTAAAACTGATCCACGTTCAGCGTCACAGCGCGGTTAGTGCATGGGCATTTACTTCCCAGCAACCCTCCTACAGACTCGGTAGGATGTATCTAGATCCCGAGGTCGGCCCACCCTCTAGCCGAAACCTGAGTGGGAGAAAACAAAGAGGGGGAGTAGTATTTGTCCTCTAGGCATAGTAGGTCCAGTCTGCTTGTTCTGCTTCCCCTAAATCATTGTGGTTCAGACGATGGAGACTGGTTACTGCAGTTTGTGCATCATCATTTTGATCCTGACACTCAGTGGGTTTTCAGTTTCACTGTAAATACATCAGTGGGGAGTTTGTGAACGAGTAAAATGGTTTGTTAGTTGGATTTCAAACAAAATGTAGTTTGTCAAGTCAAAATTAATAAAGGGTATTTATGAAGGAATCTGAAGGAATCACAATACTGGACCCTGATTGGCCGACAACACCAGCTCCTGCTGAGCGGAGGCTTTCCAGTTTAAATGGATTTTAACACTAGTTTAGTTAGGGGATCAGTCAAGACCAGGTCTAGAAGAGTTAGGTCCAGAACAGGCTGTAACATAGGAATGACTCATTTTAATTTTAGCCGAAATCTTATTTTAACAATGTCTGCATTAAACATATTTTATCATATGATAGCGCTACTTTAAGACAAATTTAATTAGTGGAATTACAGATTATAGAAAGTCTGCTCTGCTTTTATTAATGGAACAATGTTTTAATTGATTTTGGCAGTACCACTCAAAGGAAAAGAAAATAAACTACTGGAGTAATAGTAACATATCACCCGCTGTATTAGAATCGAAGCTCTAAAGCATGATTGTGTGTGTGTCTGCGTGCAGCCCTGGCGATGCTTTAAAAAATGAAAGGTGTTTATTTGTGTGTGCGAGTGCATGTACGCTGCAGACAGCAGAGGAAGGGTGTGAACGCTGCACCGGAGTGCACTTTTCCAGATGTTATTGCTAAGAATGTGAGTTCATTCTCGTCAATCTTTCCCCCACACAAAACGACCCCGGTGTCAACAAGATATCCCTGTACCCCTGTGTGTCGGTCATGAGCACACACACACACACACACACACACACACACACACAGAAAGAGAGCAACAGTTTTGGCAGTACATTGTGGGACATAAATGAGGGTCACAAAAAGTGAAGTAGTCTCAACAACGTGACTGGGGGACAGTGAACGCCACGTTTCACGGTGAGAACATCACACACACGCCTGGGCTCCTGTTGTTTATGGCCGTCTTGCTCTGCCAGCTAACTCCCAGTGGGCTTCTCGCTATCTTGTCCCTTCCTGAGCAGTTTCCTAATCCACACGCTGACACCACCTCTGGTCGCTTACGGCCTGCCTCCCTGAACTGTGGGCAGGTAGGAATATCACACAGTTCCATCCTGCCAGCCTTATAGGCGAGGGAGTATTGTTTCAGATGGTCGGGGGAAATATCTGCATGGTGTACACAGTTCATGTAAGAGATTGGAGCATACTAACATACAAACACTGATGAAATGCCTCAAGGATGTTTAACTATTTGAAAGAGAAACGCTTAAAAGCCATTACTGATAGATAATTGATTCTTGCAGTTCTGTCCTGCCTGGAGATTTTCAATTATTTGTCTTTCTAAGTTACTTCAAATAGTCACCATGGAGCATCGATGCAAGCACTTGGACATCTGCCATAAAAAGGGAGGTATAGTCTTCTTCATTCCCCGCAGATACCCAAACAAAGTAACGCGGCTGCCTGTGAAACACAAGCACTCTGCACCTGTGAAGTCATTGGTAGCAGATGTGATCTTTTCTCTCTGGTTGTGAGAGAAAACATCATGCACCTAGAGTACTAACGTGCATCTAGAGAAGAGGAGCTCTGCAGATGTTTTCGGCACAGATGTAATGTTTAATCTCCGAAACCACGCAGAAACGGATGTGTTTCATGGTTAGAGAGTCAAGGGAAGATTGCTTCTGGGTCATATTGGATTAAAAATCAGACTTTATGTTCCTGTGAAAATCCAGGCGAGATACTTTATACCATGGCTGCGTTTCCACTGTGTGTTCGTTAAGGAGGGTCAGGTGGTTTACTGTGCTACTTCTGGTGTTTCAATAAATAAGTTAAGAAGAAAAATGGTTCCTCAACCGTTGGAGTAAAGTTGTTAACAGACACACTAACACATCTCCACCGTGGTGACCTCTACTACCTGTCCTGTGATGTTTTCGTCCATGTAGCATCTCACCCACAGTTGACCCGCAGTTTCACCCGTTTCAGCTGTTTTGGCCATTAGGTCCAATCAGTGCTATCGTGTCTCTTTCCTGCCGTGGGAAAGTGGCTGTCGCCTCTGGAACAATCCCCCTCACACACACACTTGACCAGTGGCCAAAGGGAAGGGACGTCTAGGGGAAACCTAAAATGGTTTCTCCATGTACCGCTGCCAATAAATGTGAAATGGAAAATGTTTGACCTCCCAAAAGAGGAAGAGGGAATACATTTCCTTACTGACCTCTGCATGACTTCTAAAAATACGTCCCTGCCTCCTCACAACACATATCATCAGGAGGACTGAGGGTTTACTGATGAGCTGCCCTGAGGAATATGTTTGGCCCCCTTTTGTATTTGTCTTTGCCAAAATAAGGAGGCCCAGTGAAAGTGGCTGAAATAATTTTGATTGCTTCATGGACAAATGCCAAACGTAGAATGATTCATAACAGTAAATAGTCAGGAAATCAGATTAGTTTCTATTATAGCACAGCGTTCCTCAGAAAGTGAACTCTGAGACCCCCAATTTAGTTTAGCAACGTGGCATGCATTCAAGAATGTCTTGATTTGACGTTACACTACTCCAAAAAGAGAAGAAAAAAACTGACTTGCTGACATCAACTGTGATACCAACAACATCCAATAACCTCACAGTGGCACCATTTTGACATTTTTATTCAAATCACCACAATAATGCTTGGAACCGAATGAATCATGTTGGAGTACAGAGGCATAGAAATCTGCTTTGGCAACACAGGAAGGATAAGAAGAGGAAGAGCAATACACGCGGTCACTTTGGTTTGCTTCACGCTCATTGAACTGAGCCTGTCATCCACCGACGTCAAAGGGCGTCCCGTCACACGTCACTCCTTCACGTACGTCCTCACCGCGATCACATCTCCCATCCTGCATTTCTGTGGGGGGAGAGGGATCAGGGGACGTCAGGGGGGAGAAAAGAGGTGCAAGTGCAAACCAGGTGAAGACACATGCCAGCGTTGCTTTTAGTTTGAAGGGGGGAGAATTTATGCTACAGCTGTGATGCATCAATCCGTCCTGATATAAAACCACTGTAACATTCCTGTAGAGACGAGGCTACCCAATAGTGGGTTTATAGTGACCTTAACATACTTCATGGTATTTTTTTTAATCACATATAGTAACATATCAGATTAGGGACATGTAATGGCTCTGCGGTACTCAATAGTTTATAGTGACCTTATTGTACTTTTTTTCTGGTATTTTTCTGTACAGTTTTTCAACCTATAGTAATGCATGGCATTTTACAGTTTTGCTGTGGTGTTTGTGTATCCTGTCATATATCCTAAAATATATTAGAAAATCACTGTAGTTATTTTTCCCAAGGGTGTATGTGCACAATTTGTTGTTGAGTTATGGTTTGAAATTACATAGATGATTGGATTAATTGTTCATGAACAGGTAATACAATATAATAACACAATTTATGAGTAAGAAATGTCTGCAGCATATTCACATCTATTAGTTTATTTATCATTTTCATATCAGTTATGAAAATAGCTTGATATGAATATCCTGGTGAAAAAGCAAGGCCATGCTGAATGGTGAGTAACAGCAAAATTGCAAAACAATTATTATAAAGCAATTCACTCGTTTTGGAGGAAAGTTAAACGGAAAATACAAAGAGAAAAAAAAAACATTCCTTACCGCTATCAATTTTCCATCTGTGACCTCCCTCTCAATATTTGTTTCTTTGCCGTCCCAGCTCTGTTTCTGCACAAGTTTGCCGTTTTCCATGGTCACAACGGTCTGCAGGGTAGAGAACAGAGACAAGGCGTTAATTCCCCACACAGAAAAACCTCCGGCCAAATGACTCACTCTGATTTTTCAGCCCCTCGGACGGACCGTTGTCTTCCTGTCGTCTGCGGTGGTTTCGTCGAATGGCTCGTCGAGCTTGAATTTGATTTCAGTCGTTTTGAAAGTGCTTTGCGACTTAAAGCAAACAATCCCTTGCTCGTCCACGGTCACTATCAAATTGGGCTTGGTCCGGTTCCCCACCTGCCGGGTTGCAAATCCCACACCTGCACAGCGGGAGGACAAGTTCATCCAAATGCATGAAATTCTATATGAAAGAGTAAAGCTTGATGGTGAAAATGTGTTGATCAAACTATAGGGAATCCATGTTTTAACATTTAATTATATTTCTTTTATCCTGGGAATTCAAATAAATAACTTTTTTAGAGCGACCCCAGAGTTTAAAATCTATAGTACTCCTATAATATATTGTAGTATATTGTACAATACATATCACAGCAAAACTATAATACATATATAATATAACATAGTAGATTAAAAAAAAAAAAAACACTACAAAGGGTTCCACTATCACCCAATAGCAATTGTATCCGGATATTTTAGTGATTTCTCATCAGGGCTAGACTAGACCAAATACTATCCTACCAATTGCTTTCATGTAGTCATCAAAGTTCTCGCTGGAAATCATCTTCCAGTTCCCAACAAACTTCTCAACCATCTTTGCAGCTGATGTGAAATCCTCAACAACCAGGGGAGTCGCTCCGGATTCAGCTCTCTTCCAGTGTGAACGGCAGCGAAGCGTTTTAAAGGCCTCGGTCCAACACCCAGGCCGCATGTCGGCCCAATCACAGCCCGCTACGTCATCGCATCCCTGTTCCGCAATTTCCGGTGGGCTAAATTGGAATGGGTGAGAGGGTTTTTCAGAAGAGCCACATCTAACCTGTGTGCCAAATTACATGTAAGCCTACTGTGTCAGAGGTTGATGCTTGCATAATGTTCTCTCAAACGCTAGAATGGTCTGTCTTTTATCAGGGAAACGGTTCACTACACAAGGACACATGACCCTGTACTCAACGCGGCACTTCTCTCCAGCTAAAGCCTTTTAATTCATGTCTCTAAAACAGAATGAAGAACATGCCTTGACAAGAAAAAATGAGCAAAACTGATAACTATTACCAAATTATTACTCTTTCCCCCCCGGAGACTGGGCAGTCCACTCATGTGCAGTATTTTATTCTTTATTTAGACTGTGAGAAAGTGGTAACAGAGACAGAGTAGGGGGAAATCTGGCAGGATTTGATCCTAGATCAGTAGGGAGGAATATATGTGATTTCTGAGGCGGGTGACTCAACCACTTCTCTATCTCTATACAGTATCCAGATGATTTTATTTAAGCCTTCGCCATGTCACGCTAGAATCAATTCAGAATTAATTGATAGTTAACGCACCAGAACCAACGCACTTCAATAAAGTTGCTTTATTATAAATATCCACTCACATACACAGACAGACACACAAATACATTCAACATGAGGATTATTTTTTTGCTCCAGCTTTTGCCTGTGGGTCCTTGGCTAAGCAGCAGGGACTGAAATGCAGTCAGCATCTCCCTGGTGGTCAGCTTGGTCCCCCTTCATCACCAGCCTCTCTCCATCCACTGCAGAGACAGACAGTAGAGAGTTATTGTATGTTATTAACCGATATCTAGACAACATCATTTCACTGTTGTTGGATGATCATTGTGTCTCCAAAAAGTTGGAGGAAATAAGAAATTCAGATGGGTGACCATGCATTTTATTCATCTCACAGCAGCAATTTCTTGTCATTCATGTGAGTGCTTTTTGTCAAATCCATTATTGCACTCTAATCAATTATCCACTTTGTAGCCGGACCAAGAGGTGCAGCAGGGGTATTAACTGATAACATTGTCATGACTCATACCATGCAGCAATGACTGATTATGACTACGTGTCTAAACGAACTAAAAGTAGACAAACGAGTGAAAGGTCAACACAATAGGCTACTGCCATAGTGCACCCTGTTGACCTATGACAGACTTTTCTGGTCTTGGTGACCGCTTAACTCATTGTGAATGTGAGTGATATTTATTGTGTAATATCCTGCAGGAACAAAAGCGTGGTGCTTTTGTTCCTCAGCATAAAATGATATGTCACAGTCAGCCTATAGCCGAGAGGGTCTGCAGCCCTGAGCAGAGAGTGATGCCATCAACAAAAAACATCCAGAGAGCGGCAGTTCTGTGGCCAAAAACACCTTGATAATAAAGAGAGAGGTCAGAGGAGAATGGGCAGACTTGTTCAAGCTAACAGAAAGGCCACACATGCTCAAATGACAGTGTACAGTCTAGTCACATGTTTCTCTGGGCTTAATGTCACCACTGATGCTGGGCTTACAATACACCCTTCCATCTACTGGTACTGGGCTGGTGTCCTCCCAGTCTTATTGGGTAATCTTATTGCTATACCTGTCTTCAAATACTGCTACAAGGTCTTATGATGAGAAATCATTTGATGAGTCCATTATTTCATTACTGCAACATTAAGATGATGAAATACACAAGATGCAAATGCAAATGCAAATCTCCATCCACTGTTTATTATCTTCTCTCACCTATTTGAGAGTGGTTATCTGGTACTTACTGTATGTAATGTCCACTACAGGTTCTGACTTGTCGTGTTTCACCGAGGCCGTCACCTCACAGTTCATGTTGGTGGCCCTGGCCTTCTCTGAGCCCACCATGACCAGAAACTCCCTGGGGCCGAAAGGAGGGCACATTTCACATAACATTAGGGATGCTAGCCACAAATTAGAGCGACTTTATTTTCTGCTTTATCAAACAATGGATATTCGATTTCTCTAATTGTGGAAGAATTTATTTTATTTTAAAATTTTCTGTGCAATGATCCCATAGCACATTGTGTTCAGTAAAAGTAAAGGATCTCACAATGTGAAACAAGCCTGAGAGTGGAGGGACACAGGATGTAACTCGAACTGGGTCTGGGCCAGCTTGTCCCACACAAATTGAACCGGGTGATAAAGAGTGAACCCCATAAACCCATGTCACAGTTTCATCCTTGACTTTGAACATTTAGCTAGGAAGGGAATTCTGAAGCTCTCAGTTCATAAAACCATCTTTGGCGCGTGTCTTAACTTTTGCTTGCAGCTCGCCTACTGGCATTGTGACAATTTGATGTTAGTGAACCTGTCAAGATAACGGTTAACTTAATAAAACAAAATATTAGTAATAAAACGCAATTCAATAACAGCATGACAGCACAGCATAACCTGTGGCTAACATGCGCTCATTCTAAACCAGACAGGACAAATGGACACTAGAGCAAAACGTAGACGAATAAAAGGCTGAACTCTCTACCAAGCTATCTTTCAAAGCTGATGCGCGAGTGATGTTTGGAAACAATGTCAGTCACGGTCGCTTCATTGACAAATTAGCGCTTTAATCCTCAGTAAAATCACACAACGCAACGCTCCCGCACAACAAGACAACACACACACACGCTTCCTACCGTGCGGACCGGACATTGGACTCAAACGGACAGAACTGAACCGCTATTTTCTTCACTGCCTTCAGCACCACGGTCGATTTACTGGAAGCCGCCATGTTTTCTTAGTGACCTTTCACCCCGTTGCTATGTGGACGTCCTGAATGGCGCTTCCCACACGCGCCACTAGAGGGCGCCAGTGGATAGGATAAATACACCACTGTGCTTTTAGATGGTGGTTGTCTATCAGTCTTCAGGTCTTATCAGTCCTGAGGGTTGGTATGTTGGTTCTGAAATGCCAAAATGTACCGCTGAGCCTTAAGGAGTTGTGGGCCCGTGATGGGAGGTGCCCACTTAGTATATTAGTTCCTCCGCCTTTCCTGCTCTTTCCCACACCCCTCTCTTCCTTCTGACTTGCAGGCCCGGTTTCTGCATAGGCTCACCAAAGTTTTAGCAGTTCAGCTGTTTAATAGCACAAGGTAAAGTGACATAAGATTCTTTATATTGGCAATTTTTCAATGCAATGCAATAAGCATCTCTTTCACAATGACGTGACACAGCTCATTAGGGCTATCTCAAGGGGAAACTGATTGTGGCACCTTCCTGTAATGATCTGACAAACGATGTCACGGAGGAGAATTAAGTTAGGACAAGATGAGTGGGGGATCTGTCAAGCACTAAGTCAATAACCGAGACGCTCTTCTCCAAATAGACAATCAAACTGACACATCTTGTAATCAGATAGACAAGGACGAAGGGAAACGGTTGCTAGCTGCTGCTGTTTCCTCCACTCAGCAGATGAAAAAGGTCAAAAGCCTGTCAGGGTACAAGAACATGGCAAGAATGGAAATGCATTTTTGTCTGTGTTGGCGCTTTAGTCAAATTTGATTAGTGCATGCATTATTTATGTGAAGTACGTGTCTAGATATAATGGAGGACTTTGCAGCACCTAATCAAGACAGCCATTTTGTAATTTTTGGAAGGGAACGTCATCAAATTTGATTTCCACACTAGCGGGTGGAGGGTTTTGTGTGTGGGTATTGCTCACTGGAAGCGCACTCCCCTGCTGAAGTGTCCTAAAGCAAGACACTGAACCCCTATCAGCACATGTGGTGCTGTTCTGCAGCTGACCCTGACCTCTGACCTCCCTGGGCAGATGAAAAGAAAAGAGCAGCGGCCTGTTAGTGGTTAAATGGTTTATGTGGAGACAACTGGAGGTGTGTCAGTTTCTCTCTGCCTATTCCTGCCTCTTTCCATGTCTTTGTCAAGGGTGGAGGAAGGTGAGAAAGCACCGCAGATAGTAACCAACTCATCACCTCATATATTACACAACTTTGGAACTTTTTTTTTGCACATCTCTGACCTCTGTTCAGTATAGGTGGATATA
Source organism: Hoplostethus atlanticus (assembly GCA_034670405.1). Classification (NCBI taxonomy): domain Eukaryota; kingdom Metazoa; phylum Chordata; class Actinopteri; order Trachichthyiformes; family Trachichthyidae; genus Hoplostethus; species Hoplostethus atlanticus. The sequence continues at coordinate 4,261,901 of JAXDDX010000006.1, read as the reverse complement.
TTTAGCCCATATTCAGGGGGTGTGAAGAACAAATGTGCATTTCTCGCATCAGCACGCCCTTGTTCCTAGAATTTATCCTAACTTCAACACGCCTCAAGTCTCTTTCCTGAGCAGGCGACATTACGGCCTGTGATACTTGGACAGTGGAGGCTAAATATAGACATAAAACTACTGAGAAGCAGAAGCATTTCCTATACTTCCCCACACCCACCCCTACCAGACTCCACACATACGTACACACACACACACACACACACACACACACACACATTGGTTTAAGTAGGTGTAGGACCTGTACTGTATTGTCCAAAATCAAGAACGTAGGGGAGAGGGCGCTCTGAAACAATGAATGCTCAAGGGGATGGTTGACCCCAAAGAAAAAAAGAGGTCAAGGGGAGCGTTTGTGTTTTTCCGCTTGTTTTTGAACACCCAGAGGGCTAAAAATAAGAGCGGTGTTGCTGAATCACCCATTCACTCAGTCTATAGGAGGAGAGGCAGGAAGAGCAGAGAGGCGACCACCTTTGTTGGCTCCATTTATTAACCCGAGACTGTTCCCATTGAGTTACTGAAGACTACAGCTATTCTCGTTCAGCTATCAACACTAACAGAACAATAAGTTGTGCGCAACAATCCCCCAAGGAGGCGTCGGTGTTGCAGATGTTGCGCTTGAATTCCTGCAGGCTGTTTCACCCTTTGGTGCTAAGGCTATCTCACTGCTATTTCTACTGTGTGGAAGTAGCATGAGCTGGTCTTTTTGGATTATCGTTTTTCATCAGAGAACAGGTTTTGCTCATTTCATTGTTATTACTGTATGACATACTTCCCCACTGTAGGTGAGCACGGTTCAACATGCCACACAATACCACTCAATACACTATTCACATGCTCCATAGAGGCTGTTCTGGAAACAAAGGGGACATTATGTGTTTGAGAAAAGGTATTCCACATTGGGGACTAATACACCTTATGCAATAAAGCAGCATCTCGGTAGGTAGTCCTTTATCCATTACACCTATCATTCTTAAAGTTGGGTCTGGGGGACCCCCAGGGGTCCTTACAGGTGTCCCATGGGGTCCCTGGGAAAATGAAGAGCATAAATTCACAATATAATTTACTATTACAGAAAGAACAAAAATGTCTGTGCACTCTGAATTAAAGCTTTCACTCTCTCTACTGTTCTCTCCACATCTGAACTATCTAACTCTTCAGTGAAAACAAAACGCTGCTTTGATGGAGTCCCTTGGGCCAAACCTTAACAGATGAGGGTCCTGGGGCTGGTTTGGATATTTGAAGCTCCTGGCATCAAAGCTTTGAGAATTCCTGTATTACAAGTGTATCAGCAAACCTATTCCATGGGGTAGATTTGAGTTGTTAATCTTTTAATGTTTAGTGATATAGACTAGAGTAAGTGTCAACAACACATTCATAATGTGTTATGAATGTGCTTAAAGTGTGAAGTATGTGCTTGTGTTGTAGCTTAGTGAAGTATTTCAGTTCAGAGTATTTCAACTGTACACGGGGGTACAGTTGGTACACAGTTCACTAGACCCTGGGGTATTGCTAATATCACTTTCCACCAAAACTTCCAAGCCTGTTTACATCCACTAAACTTATAAATCATATATAAATAATATTATTTTATCTACCTAATATAAGTAATTTAGATTTTTTTAGATTTGGCATCCAACTACATTTATAACCATTTTTGTTTGATCTTTACATTAAAATGACAAAAACAACAATATTCAATTTGGACTCACTCAGGCTAAGGTATGACGAGTGCCCATACCTTGCTATAGACCTACCCAGCTGAATGCCAATCAATACAAAAAGCGACCTACCGCTATTAACTACACATCCCATGAGCCTTAGCGGGCTGCTCGAGCGTCGTAGCTCCCCGCCGCTCCTCCTCCTCGCGGCGTCCTGCTTGCCGGAGCGCAGACCGAAGCAGACGGAGCAGCTCCGTATCTCCCACGTCCAGAAATGTGCGCAGGGTGAAGAACGAGTCGCGTTGCTTGCTGTAGCTTCAGTGTGGGGTCTTCAGAGACTACACATCACTTCTAGTTTATTGATGTAACGGTGAAAGGGTTAGGTTGAGGATAAACGCGCACTGAACAAATCCCAACGACTTTCGTTTTGCCAGCCTGTGAATGCTGATTTTTGGATAGTGCTTGTTTGGTGAGTGGTCTTTTCATATCTTCACATGTGGATGTAAAAGTTGTGTGTGTTTATTTCCCATGCCCGCGCGCCACCTCGCTGAGCATCCGTGCGTGTGCGCGTTGGGAAACTTCATTGACGGAGCGTAGTTTTGAATGCGGCAGCCCCGTACTAATGGTCTCAGGGAAAGCAGATTGGGGATGCGGTGACAGCGATGCCGGTACTTGTTGCCTTCCTTCCACCAAAACATTTATTGTGTCATCAGAACATGTCAACAGTCATATGAACCGAACCAGGACCAGTCTGTAGATTTAGCAGGTTACTTGACAGGCAACAGGATCAAGATTAAAGATTTTGGCAGGAGTCTACAGTTTGATGCTTCTGCCTGACTCCTTCTCCTCTGCAGTCTCCAATTTGAAGAAGACACCCTGTTGAAACAAGGCTGACATTCATCAGTCTCCTGTCCTGATAAGCCTTCCTACCTAACTCAGAGATAAATGAATACCGGCGTTTGACTGTATCTAAAATAACTACAACCGCAAAATACCTGTAACCTTGGTGTTACCTTCAAACCAGACCATCCTGTCCATGCTGAAAACCACTATACTGTCCATAATGTTACTATAGGGACTTACTCAGTAGTGAGTTCATAGCTTACTTGGTGTTATTGTTTTTTAATCTCCTTTTACTATAATATTCCTATAGGACATATATATGGTTTACAGTTGTATCCCTCTACAATTACTTACTAGATTACTATAGCTCTTTTTCATGAGGGTTACTACAACATTTATGTCAAACTGTTTTCTGTAAGACTGTTGGACAGGCATGCACTTGTTTTTGAGATGCAAATCAACTTCCCTCCATACACACACACACACACACACACGCGCACACAAACACACACGTTTCCATACCATTGCAGATGGGTGGAGGTCGGCGTTGGTGGTTGGCTGAGCCGATGCGCCTGAGCCCTCTGGATATCCTCAGATACACATAAACAGCATTGTCCTCGTTGACACAGACAAGGGGCTCTCTCCCCCCATAGCCTACAGCCGGCGTACATGCAAGAACAAACACACACGTACATGTGTACATAGTGCGCGCGCACACACACACACACACACACACACACACACACAGATGTCCCTCTCTCTCCCCGTCTCTCTCTCTTGCCTTTTGCCAGGCCATCACTGCACATAAGAATTTGCTCTTTGTCGACCTGCCCAACAAATAAACACTCTCTCACACACTTTTCTTTCTCACACCTCCTCACCCCCCCCCCCCCGTCCTCCTCCTGTCTCCTGCCCACTCTCTTTTTCACTCCGTCTGTTTGTCGCACACACACACACACACACACACACACACACACACACACACACACACACAGTGCCAAATACCGCCAACAGAACCCCCCCCCACCCCCTCCGTCTATGTTGGTGTGTTCAGTGCTTGAAAAGGAACTGTTGGCAGACCATCTTCCCTGCAGCAGCCCGGCTTCCACTGAACTCGACATTTACTTCCACAAATGCAACAATTGCACTTTGTTGTAGTCACACACACACTGGTTTGTTTGAGCGAACTTCCCTCTGCTGTCACTGTAGTTCTCTCTCAGTGTTTATTGACTTTATTCCTCTATTCTCTTAATGGGAACACAGGAAGTGAACCAACTCAGCCGCAGCCCAACAGCGTTTCAATCCTGTATCGATTAACCATGTTCTACTTCAATTCAGTTGAGTGCCTGTTTCATTTCACATTGAACTTTGAACGCGATCGTCGTAGTTGATAGTACAAGACAGCTACAATAAACAGTGTTCAGGCCCAACGTTGAAACTGAACGATGTCATTTCAACTGAAGATATGTACGTGATTCCCCCAGAAATGCTGAAATGTTCATCCTTATTTGTTTTGTTGTCATTGTGTTGTAAAAAGGCAGCTGGTGGGCTTACGGCAGCTTATAACACCTACATGCCAAAGGGTCAGAGGTGGATGGTGCTGTATTACTAAATGTGCCTGACTCCGTAAGGGACCGACTGCTTGGTGCTGAATGCAACGGGACAACAGCGTGGCAAATGCCTGCGATAAATTTAACTCCACAACATTCGTAGAATGCTACTGCTGGCATTCGGATGGAGAGGAGGATGGCTACTTGCAGCTGTTGCAAGATGGAGGAGGAGAGAGAGAGAGATAGGAGGGCGTAAGAAAGAAAGAGTTTGGGAGTGAGGAGGAAGAGAGAAGAGGTCACCAAATGGCACCAACATGTGTCCTAGTTTGTTTTGAGTTGGTATGGATAGCCTTTTGTTCATGCAACCTTTTGAGTGACAGGAGCACACTGGAGCTGTCCACATACCGTCCCCTTCAGCTGGGATGGGAGGGTCCCTCTCAGGACCTCAGGTGTCTGGCTCCTGTCTCGGGGGCCCTGCTCAGACACATAAAACGCTTCTGAAACGTCTATTACCAACAAGTAGCAGCGTTACCTCTGGCTCTCTGGCAGACCCATACATCAAATAGCTTACCAGCCAAACCCAGAGTAACACTTAGCAGCTGAACCCTGAAGAAGCTTGTGCAGGGTTTCGTTCCAAAATGCTGCATGTTACCTGAAATCTGGGATTTAGCTTTTAAAAGAAACAAATGATCTTCGATAGCTCATGCCTTATTTAATACGTGAGTTTCTCATGACCTCGTTGAACTCTTGTACTTCTAGGCTCTGGAGTCATAACACCATGTGGTAATGTGACTTTGCATAAAGTCATTTGGATTAGAGGAAGTGCTCTGTATTCAGGAAGGGCAAGGCTGAACACCTGCCTGTGAATTATGGGTCATTAGGAGTGTTAATAAGTTGTCTGGGCTGATAGAGAATACAACAGTGTTGCTACAGCGGGCCCAAAGGTCTCGCTGCTGGATAGACAACGTACGGACGTACTGCCGTCAAAGTAGGCCGTCAAGATGTGGTTTAGCAGACTACACCCATTTCACACTCACTTAGTCCTCAACAAGCATGAACCCGGTTCCCATCATTGGTAGGCAAACAGCAAAGTGTTTGGCTCGGCACTCCGGGGTTCGCAATTACCCTGCACGCCCCGTTTGACACCCCTGTCCATTTGAGACAGACACCTCAGGGGGATTAGGCCGGGGATTGAATGTAGAGGGAGTCGGTGAAGAGTGTTGCCGTGAATGCCAAAGCGCTGGGTGTTCGTTAAATGTCAGCCGCGGTTTGGACTGAGAAGGATTCTGTTACGATGTGCTGTTGTAAAGAATGTTTGTTCTCATATTGATCTGAAAGAGAGCTAGATGTACTTGTTTGTCCCTTTTATGGCCTTCCTGTTTTGTTGGTTGAACTTACATTTCATGGTGTTTGCCTCAGCCCACTGATCCATGAAGATGCCACTCAACGTTGGTGTTCGGTGTACACTTTGCATGGCAGTGACCAACCAGTCTTTGCGGTCTGAACTCAACATGTTCCTGATTGGCCTGTACTTGTGTTTTCATGTTGTTAACCATGAAGATATTTTGAACCTGAGGAAGATGTGAGTTTTCACACTAAGATGTGGGTTTTTCCACACAGAAACAGGAAGCGTTTAAAAAGCCACTCCACTCCTCTACTTGCACTGTCAGCAAACCGCTGTCAATTAGCTGTATGGAAACTGTGATTAAGGGCTTGGTTGACACTTCAGTGAGGAGATATTTATTTACTGCTGTCAAGCAAGAGCCCGTTTGGACTTGCTGCTCTAGAGGTGCATAGCGCTCACTACTACCACCAGCAGGGTCAGGGGGCTCCAGGGCCACGTGGGCCACCTGTGCAGAAAAATCAAATGCATTCATAGTGTTGTAAAGTTTGTTTGGCTAGAATGAGGATGTGGTGCATATTGTATCATCATCAGAGTAATAAGATTCTCTGAGGTGATGCTCATTTATCTGCAATCTGTAATCTCTTTAATCTAATCTTGGTATATGTGATCTGTCATGTGAGAAGGCAAGGAAACTGGCTGCTGGTGGAGAAATGATCATTACCTTTGTTTTTGTTGTTGGAAACATCTCATCAGCCTGTAAACCACTTATGAAGATTATAAAGGGGAGGGGGGGGGGGGGCAGAGTGAAACATGAGTGTGACAAATGGAGTCTATCAGAAACACTGAAGTAGGAATCAAGCAAGAAAAGGGATTTTCTATTAGATGGAGAGAATGATGAATAGGGAGAATAGAAAAATGAGCAGTGCCAGTAATAAAACGTAGGATATTGATCTACATGGTTTGGGTCTTGGTCTCCTCGACGTTATTGACCCTCAGCTAACTGGTTTTTCATTCAGTTTCATGAGGGGAAAAACACACTTGCCATGCCTTTTGAGATCCCATTTGTGGTGATTATTTGAGCTCCTCTTTTCAAAGGACACACACACACACACACACACACACTTCAACAGGTGCACTTCAAGGTGTGTGTGAATCATCAACGGGTTTAAGGTTTATTTGTGGCAGTTTGTGGCTCTGAAATGCAAATATCTACTATAAAAGCACCGAACGTCTAAAGTTAGACAATCAATACTGAAACTGAAGTTTCTTTGCCCACAGATCAGGAAACGTCCCCAGCAGCTTGTTCAGAGCAGGAAATCCATCTGATGTTCTAGTGAGTTAAAATGATAAATCTCACACTAGTTTATTTGTGATTTATAGCATCTCTGCTCTGTGACAACTCTCTCTGACAACAGTGGTAGTGTCTGACTGAACAGCAGGAGGATCTGTAGCAGCTTCACACACTTTGGTCCCGCTCTGTCACGTTGTTATCATGAGGTTAGTGAACCCTTTTTATTATTAACTTCATGTGCATCCTCAATGATTGATAGAGGAGAAATCTGCTACATCATTGCATCATTGTTTGAAACCTGTGTGTGTGTGTGTGTGTGTGTGTGTGTGTGTGTGTGTGTGTGTGTGTGCATGCCTCAGTCTAATAACAAGTGGTAACACCTTTGAGAGGAGAGGTATGACGTTATTATGTAATCATACCATGCTTTGGTTGGAATGCCAAATCACGTGTGTGTGTGTGTGTGTGTGTGTGTGTGTGTGTGTGCGCGCGCATGCTACGTACGTGTGTTTTGAACGTCACACATTGTTACTGCCAGACTTGTTTGTCCAGACGTAGTTGGAATCATGCCTGATCCTGTCCTGAAAATCACATACTCACCTGAAAACACACACTTACCGAAGCAGACACACACACACACACACACACACGAGCCTCTTGACCACAACCTCAAACACCCACACGTACCTTGAAATTGAACAGATTGGTCACACACCGGCTTCCACTTCTGCACACATTACACATTGTTTACTCGATACACACATCCACCCACACAGACACTGTTATCAACTCGAGGTGGGGCTTAGCAATTCTCTCAAGGATAACAGGGTGATTCACCTTGTGTTCCACTATTCTGCTGTTGTGTGTGTGTTTGTGTTGTGCACCGTCTCTTTCTATCTCTGCTACAGTGCTGAAACAGACATTACCTCTGAGAGAGAGAGAGAGAGAGTGAGAGAGAGAGAGAGAGAGAGAGAGAGAGAGAGAGAGAGAGAGAGAGAGAGAGAGAGAGAGAGAGGCAGGCAAGTAAACACTGCAGGTGTGATTAACTGAGATTGCGCTATTAGTGCTTCGGGAAGTGCTAATAGGAAATTGGTGTCCCTCCTTCCGAGGATTGTGGGTAACACCCGTCGTTATGCATTCCCCTCTTACAGCTCGCGTTGAGAGAGAGCAAAAGGTTGAGGAATTTGAAATGAGTTGCATTCAGGTAGGAAAATCCGAGATGAAGACATCATAAGTGCATACGTGTTGCAGTGTCGGTGTGAGAGTCAACATCCTCTCTGGGACAAGAAGCAACAGGGTTCATGGGAATTGAATTTCAGCATTCAGATGTCACCCATATGGACATTACTGGGCCAGGGTGTGTTGAGGGGTGAGTTGAGGCACGGCGACATCGTTGTCTCCCAGACTTCAGCTGAATACAGAAGAGGATAGGGGAAGACAGGACTGAGAGTGTACCCTGTCCCTTGTCCCTGGTGTGAAATGCTGCTGATGCGGCACACAACACACACACACACACACACACACACACACTGCAGGGGTGGGATACTACTGGATAATGTCGCCCAGGGGGGAGGAACCTCATCTCACACTCTGCTGGCTAAAGCACTGCAGGGGGAGTGCGTGCACACACAGACAAATGTGCATGTACACTTATGCACATGCTGAGCCGTAACTGGAGTCTGCACAGCTATGGTTACAGCTTCACCCAGCTTCTGTCTTCGTGTGAACCATGTCTATTTCTTATAATCTTTTCTGTATGTCTTTCTGTCTACCTTTATATCTGTCTGTCTATCTCTCTATCTGCTTGTCTGCCTGTGTATTGCCCATGAACAGTAACACTCCAATGGCTACAACAGTTTGGGTTTCTGAAAACAGCAAGCAACACATTTCATGTCACATTTGGTCATCTTTTACATAGAGTGTGTGCTACGTACAGAGCAATATTCTGTCAACGCTAACAAGGTCATCATGTGTGTATGAGGTCAGCTGTTAGGCATCATGTGTTTGGAGAGACATAAAATACTGTTTCATGGCCAACTCGTAACTAGGACTGGATGTGGCTCCAGGGCTACTGGGCGCTTGATGGTGACGACCAAGAAAGATAGATAATGAACGATGAACACAAAGAAATGACTGTTGCCTGTTTTTCTGTGAGTGTGTGTGTGTGTGTGTGTGTGTGTGTGTGTGTGTGTGTGTAATGTGGTGAGGTTTCATGCTGTATAGGGTGGTGGTTTGCTCTTCCTATGTGCAGTCAGATGGGAAATGGGATGACCAGTGGATTGGCTTCCATCCATCACCAAGGTACCTCAGGCTGGCTGGGGACAGGAAGATTACCCCCCCTCCTTTCTCTCTCTCTCTCTCTTTCTTCCCTCCATCCTACCTCATTTTCCTTCCCTCCCTCCCCACCTCCTTTCTCTACCTGTCCCCCTCTCCATCTTGCCTCGCTTTCCAGCCCTCCTTCCTCCGGGCCTTATGTCGCTCAATTTCTCACTTGTTCCCCTCTTTTTTTTTCTCCTTTCCATTTCTCTTTCTCTGTCACCTCTCCTCTGCTATCCATTTCCCCTGTCTCCTTTCTCTCCCACTCACCCTCTCCCACGTTCTTTCTTTCTTTCTTTCACCCATGCACTCTTGTTCTCTCTCTCTCCTATTCTGCTCCTGTGGCGTTTTGTCTCTCTTTCTCTGAGATGGCTGAAAACTTGGTATCCTTGGCATTGGCATCGATCCTGAGCGGAGGCGGACACACACACACACACACACACACACACACACACACACACACACACACACACACACACACACAAAGACAATCTGTCCTGCTTACAATTAAAGAGCACCTCCCTCTTCCCTTTTCCCTAGCTGGCTCATAATAGGAAATGCCCCCGTTATCTCCACGGGCATTAATATAAGCCGTGGACAAACAAGGTGCGGGTACGTGCTGCGCTGCGGCTACGCTCTGATAAAACTCTATTCTATTCTATTCTATTCTATATCATTCCTAGACCCTGGTTGAAGTATGACATCGCTGCCATCCTTAACCATTTCTGCACACTCAGGCCTTTTGCCTGTGATGTGTGTGTGTGTGGTTCTGCACTACTGCACTGACATTCATACACTTTGACCATGTGACCAGGCGAGGCGGGGGTCAAGGCTGGGTCACGTGTGTAGTAGTTTGTGTGTACATACAAACGAGGACATTCTCTACATACTTATACTGTAGTACAACACAAAAAGCACCCGAGGTCACACATGATGGGTGTTTGTGGGTTGGTGGTCAGGTCACATGGTTTAGACTTCCATACCATGAGAGGGAAAAGGGAAGGTCAAGGATTTTTATGAGGCCGATGGATTGAAATGAGTTTTATTGAAGATTTCTTTGTTGAAATTTGAGATCTGCCAACACACTAAGATGATTTTTACTTTAAAACAGACCAAAAAAAAAATCAAAATTCACTTTTTTGCTTTCTTTTCAGTGATCAGTTTGATAAAGTTACAGATCGTGAACCTTCCTATGTAACTGAATAAATCGAAGAGTGTTTTGACTCATTGGTGGTTCAGAGGATCACTGAGTGCATGGGGGGGGGTTTCTGTAATGTCCTAAATGATCCAATGATCAAAATTCTGTGCACTCTTGTCCACGCTCCTCTGTGGAATAGCCTGTGGCCTGATTGCAAATGCTGTTTACAACGGCGGCCAGACTTGTTAATGGAGGTCCGGGCATTATGTCACCAGAGAGTGTGTGTATGTATGTGTGTGTGTGGGAGCAGGAGAGAGAGAGGGGAGAGAGAGGGAGAGAGACAGTGCCTATGTGTGTGTGTGTGGGCGTGTCTGAATGCAACAGTTGTAATACGAGAATGAGAGGATTATATGCAATTACAGCCATTAGGACTGTTGGTACATTTTGTGTGTATTTTCTCTCCGTTGCTTACCGACATCTGCAAGTCATCTATGGAATTTACTCTGTTTTTCCCTCTCCATCCTACTCTCCGCCTTTTCCCTCCATCCCTCTCCGTCGTTGGGCTCATTGAATAGGCTGGTTGTTTGCCAAGGCTCACAATTGGTAAATATGCTTCACTATCCAGACGGTAAACAGAAGAGGAGGAAAGAGAGAAAGAGGGTGAATAAAACTGAGGAAGCTAGAGAGATACAGACAGTGGATGAGAGAGAGAGAGAGAGAGAGGAGAGAGAGAAGAGAGGGGGAGAGACCCTGAATGAATGAGTAAATATGGTTGGGGAAAAGATGTTTGGGCCAAGGGGGAGAACAAAGGGGTGATTGTTGAGGTAAGCGAGGGGCCGTTCAGTTCCTAGACAGTGGGTCCCTGATGTTTTTCTACGATTCCTTGAGGAGAGGATGGAGGGGCGGGCGGCTTCGCAACGCCATCGGTTTCACTCCGATGTTGCCCTGCGAGAAAGCAGGAAGAATTTATTGACAGAAAGCAATTTTTAAAAAAAGACCATACAATGGAGAATAACCGGAATATGGGAGGGAGACGGTACGGCACACAACATCGGTCATGTGCTGCAGTTGATCCCTCGCTGCTGCTTGACTTTAATTACTTTTCACATTTCCAACGTGTCTATGAAGAGTAAGAGCTCGGCCCAGGCAACAGCATATTTGAAAAAATGCCGACAAAGCTTAAATGCTCAAGTTGCAGAAGCTGCACCTTTTCTCCGGATAGTGGGGGGAGTTTTGACAGGAGGAAGAAACAGGGGGGGAGGGGAAGATGAAAGTTGTTTACGTTCCAGCTGGTGGTGAAGGAGGTGAGTGCTGGAGAGAGAGAGGGAGAGGGAGAGGTAGAATTTCTTGAAAGAGAGAGACGTGAGTTTGGAAAAAAAACAAAAAAGAGAGAGCCACCAGCGGGGTGCTGAGCTGAGCTGCAGTCGACAGCGACATAAAAAGGTTTTGAACCCGAGCCAGGGCCCCGGAGCCCTCTACCAATACCGAGGAACAGAGGAGAGCTAAAGGAGAGACGAAAGAAGGAAAGGAAAGGACGGGAGGGGAGAAAAGTGGATGAAAAGAGAAGAAAGGATTAGGAGAAAGGGGTAGCAGATGAAAGGGGGAGGAGGGAGAAGACAGGAATGGACAGGGGAAATGAAAAAGAGAGGAACCCTGGGTAGTGAAGTGAAGAATGGGGCTCTCTAGTGTAATCTTTCAAGTTGACAGACTTTGGGAAGGAGCTCGAGGTAGACGAGTAATCTCTAATGCACCACTTTAACTCTTATATTCAACTGAAAACATTCTTTGGGCGAAGGGAGGCATAAAATGGAAAGACAAAAGGTGAATCCTTCCTTTGAGGACGCTGAGGGGATAATAGCTGAAGGTCATAGTTCAGGTTAGGATGGACGGTTTGGCTACAGATCAGCAAGAAGTGAATTCAGGAATGTCCCTGGACCTAGAGGAAAGTAGGACTGGAAGGATGGAGCTGAGGATGGGGGAAAGAGAAGGAGAGGACGGAGGAGGGATTTTGGGAAGCGAGCCAATGACAACTCTCAAACAGACCAGGAAGTGACAGCAGGAAATCCCAGTTGTAATCAAACCTACTTGATGCTGATTGGCTCGTCGTAGCAGACATAAGTTCTTAGCGCTCAGAAGTAAAAATGTCCCTCCACACGCTCCTTCCTGCCGCCCTCCTCTACTCTTCAAGCCACTGTGGCGTTTTAGGGAAGAAATTGGATCCTCTGAAAAGCCATTAAGTGCCAATGATATGTCTTTAGCAGTGAATAAATACAGTGTCTGGAGAGAAAATTGGATCCTCAGCACAGAGATCGAATAGAAGCTTTTTTACTGTGATGGTTTCATTCTCTATCCTCCCAGCTCAGTTAAAGTGGAGGCATCTTTAAAGCCTATTTTGGTTCACTTTAACACAGACGCTGTATAATCTGGTTATGAATCAGCTGTTGCAGAAGCTTTTTACTGCATAACAGTGTCCACTGCTGCATTGTGGCTCTGATTTTAATGTTTTTTTATTGTTTCAGAGAATTGTGATTTACTTCTCCTTTCAGTTGACAGGGGGAAGTGAGGAATGGTCAGTGAGACCTGGGTTTTTTGTTACAACATACCGATTCACTTCTGCTGTATCGCATTTGATAATCAATAGGCTGCAGTGGCAGTGCAGTCCTAACGCAGGATGGATGCAGGATAGGGGACTTCCACTACAGCTATACCACTGTAATGCACACATACGTTATTTGGCAGACAGGCTTTCCTGTTCCTTGTAGTGATACACACCCATATGCACACACACACACACTGCAATAAACACACGCCCAGTCATAAACCGGGAAATTAAAAGCCTGACTCAGAGCAACAAATGAGGCTGGGGGATTAGCTTCTTTTCAACCATGTCAGGAAGGTTATTTTTAGGCTGCTCAGCCACACAATGCCTCATAAACAGGCATTGTGTGGCTGCTAGGGTTTGACTTTCGAATGTGGGTCTTATAGCGCTACGTCTGTAGTTTGGTTTTCAGTTGGGTTTTGATATTTCAAAAGGAGAGATATGCATGATAATCAATCTGTGGTGTCTTGGAAATTGAGTTGATATTATTTAAGACGAGGTTTTTGTCTCTCTGTTTCTTTATTTCTCTGATCTCTCTCCCTCAGATGCTCGTCTTCAGACTGTAAACTGAGATTCATTAGAAAACACACACACACTCAAAGACCTCCTCCCCTTCAACGAAGCCCCTTTGCTGCGCACATGTAAACAGATACACACACACACACACACAGAAATCAGCGTTGTCCTCCAGCCCCCGCAGTAAGTAATCATTGAGACAGCGTGGCCTTGCCCTCTCGTTAAGCATGGTGCTACACTGAAAGCAACACTGCTAATGACTCTGCATCGCCTGTTACACACATACACAGCAAGCTCAACCCACGCACCCACTAAAGCAGATTCACCATCCAGACAGCCTGACGCACACACACACGCACACACACATTGCTGCCTAGCTGTTCCGGCTGCTGCAGGACTGTAGACCAGAATGAATTAACAGTGAGGGATGTTTCCGGAGAATATGTGTCTCTGCCATGAGAGATGGGGCTGGCGACACAATGGCTGCCGCTGACTTTGTGTGTGTGTGTGTGTGTGTGTGTGTGTGTAGATGAGCCCTGTGCTTTTTTTTTTTTCTGTACTTTTGTCAATAAACAGAAGCTATCTGGGCTTTGGGACCTAAAACCCCCTGTGGTGCTTTTCCAACAATACCGGCGCTGTTCCAAAAACTTCACATCTCATTTGTTCTAATGGCGGCGTGGCCTATTCGCTCAGAGCTTTTTTAGCACTTCTTCCTGCGCTGTCATTTCGCATCCAACGACGGTCGGAAGGGAGCGTATAGCCTGCTCATCTGCTCCAGCAGAGTTAGTCTGCCTGTGCTTCACTAACTTGACATTGTCAGCCAAGCATACACAGATTCAATCAACATGAATCTGCAGGAAAGCAGACGAGAATGTTGCACAGATCACAGCAAGTCTATTGAATGTACAGTGCATGCAGTATGGTGCACTGGCTGAAATAAAGAGTCTGCTTCTTTTTCTTGTGCTCTGCTCTCATTTCCCCCCAAATTTGAGTCATAGTCATAAATAATGAACACATTTTGCTGCTTTATATTCTGCATGTAGAGGAATTTTGCATCGTTCAAGATTTTTTTTAAATGTTCATGTATAGAATACTGCAATAAAAATGGATGCTCAGCATGTCGACATGGTGCCATTGACATGTCTTTTGTTTTACTGCAGCACCTCGTGTTCCTCTTCCTCTTTTCAGCTTTTGTTTGTGCTCCTAAACCGGTCCGGTCTGCCTTGTGAATGATCTTGTGCTGTTAGCAGGTGATGAATTGCATGTATAGAGTAACAGCATCGATTTCCCTTTCTCAATGTGAGGTAGCATATTGACTGTCTCAGTAACTCAATCACTTGGATAATAGCACAGAGGGGCGTGTGCACGTGCGTGTTTGTGTGTTTGTGTCTGTGTATGCGTGTGAATGTACACACGTGTGTATATAGGCTTGTGCCTGACGTTATGTGTGTCAGTCTTTCAAATTGTCATTGTATCTCCGAAGCTTGTCTGATTGTGTATTTGTGTGCGTGCAGTTGGGAGTGTGTGCATTTCTGATGGTGTGCGTATTACAGAGAGGTGTCTGTGTGTATGTCTACTGTATTTTGGTTTTATGCCTGTGTGTCTGTCCTTGTGTGTTTGCCTGTGTGTGTGTATGTGTGTGTGTGTGTGTGTGTGTGTGTGTGTGTGTGTAGCTGTGAAAGGTTTGCATTTTCAGCCTCTTGGCAACAAGCAAATAGAGAACCACAGAGTTCTGTTCTGTCTGTTCATCGTCAAGGCCCTGTCGCCCCGGGTTACAGGGTTGCTAGGTGATGGATGGACAGAGTGGCATCCCCAAATGCCAGCCAGGCATGTGGGTGCTCCGCATCCTGATTTCGTGCTCTTCTTCTTCCATCCTCCCTTTCCTTCGTTGTGAAGTAGGCTCTGAATTTATTCTACACGCTCTTGTAAAGCGACAGTTTTTCGATATCATTTTGTCCAATCAGCAAGAAAAGTGAGAAAACGGGAAACAAAATTGGAGTTTTATATGCAAAAGCAGTGATACTCTCCACTCAAATTCACAAGGGTGCATGTAGAAGTGCATTCTTAGAGCTGGGTTGAATATGTGCAGATAACCTTTTCCTTTGTAACTGCTACTCAAGAAGGCGCACCATCAGCTTTTTTTTGCAGAAGCCTAACTAACTCGAAAGGTTTCAGAACTTGGGAGCAAAGTTTGAGAATATTTGGCTGTCCGGTAAATAAATCTGCTGCATACACAGGGCGGGTTCTGTGCTCGCAAACAGGAAGCAAGCCTGTTTCTCCCTCCTCTTCTAGCCTGGACGAACCTAGTGATATATATTCTGCCACAGTAGGATATCATGTTGGTTTGCCATTAATGAGTAGATCACACATTCTTGTTAATAGATCTTTTATTTTATTAAGATCATTTATTTCTATCATGTGCACGAATAATCACAATGCTACATTGGAATCAGTGTTGTTATTAGAGAGAGAGAGAGAGAGAGAGAGAGAGAGAGAGAGAGACAGAGAGGAAGTGAGAGCTTTGAGGTGCCAGCAAAGGGGACATGCCTGACAGCTGTGCCGTTTTGCAGAGTAAAGGATTATGGGAGAATTACAGCAAATGAGCAGGAGGACCCAGACCCCCAACTTTCCCTCTAGATGTGGCGTGTGTGAGGGAGAGACTGAGACTGTGAGTGTGTGTTCATCGCTCAACTGCTGCCAGTGACTTGGCACTGTGGCATTTACAGCAGCTGGCGCCGCTTTAGTCATAGTCTACCTGTGAATTCACACACACACACACACACACACTTACACTCATGCACTGTGGTAATGTAGGCCTTTCCCATTTGTAGGACATATTGCACCATCTAAATGCAGCTATGTGAATAATATTCTCCTTATTGCAGCCCTATTTATTTTATTGTGTGTGTGTGTGTGTGTGTGTGTGTGTGTGTCTCACTGTCTCTTCCCTCTTTCTTCGACACACAGAAAACACATACATACATGAGAGGAAGGCATCCAGTGACAGAGATGTTCAATGTCACATCACTTCTGCTGTCAGTGTTTGCTCTTATTTAGCACAAACACACACCCACAGACCCCCCCCCCCCCCCTCCAGACACACGCCAATGAGCGATGCACAAGGCAGCCTTCAGACAGTCATCGGGGATTATGCATGTGTAGTGTGTGTCTGCGAACGCAACGTGTGATGTGTGTGTGTGAATGTGTCATCTCTCATCGGCTCTCGCGCCACACTTCAAGGTTGCTGTGATCTGCCGGGGGCCGCCCTAAGTCTCTACCGAGGCCGCCTTTATGCACCGTCATTTTTTACAGCCTATTATTGGGACACACTGCTTCGGCTGTGACGCGGCCTGCCGAGCGATAACGAGACCCAGGGAGGGAGTTTGACCTCCGAACATCAGGAGGGATGTTAACAAGCTTTCCTTGATCCCCGGGTGTTTCTCTCTCACACACACACACACACACACACACACACACACAGATGCGTGTATACACATACACACTCACATATTAGCAAAGACGAGTTGTGGTTGCAACAAATATACACACACACACACATACAATTTAAAATGTCTTTGTGGCTAGTCACAGTACAGAGCAAGGCAGGCAGAGGACTGTAACATCCTGCAGAAACACAAAGCATTCTGGGTTTTGGTAGATGGCTGTGTTTGGTAGAAAGACACCGGAAGAAAACACAGTCTCATAGTCACACAGTCATGCAGACACGACAGAAACAATCTGTGATGCAATGACGTTTTTAAGGTTACGAAGTGCCGTTCTGTAACAGACATTGTGAGGGGATCCTTCTGATACATCAAATATTGAAAGTCTTGAAAATCTCTAATTCAGGTTTCACTGTCAAAACGTTCTTGCTCTCCGTGGGACAGTGGACAAAGGAATACCATGTGCTTGGTATAGATGCTGTGGGGTTTGAGTCCAGTTCCTCTTTCTCCTTCTTGCCTGTCACTCTCTACTATGCAATCAATACAATCTATGTTTGTCCAGATGCCTGGGAGGTGAGCGTGATGCTCCCCTTCACAAATCTTCGTTAGGGTCCGGCTATGGAGCTCATTATTGAATCATCATACGGACCAATAGCCAGACAGGCTATCAATTATTCATAGGAATAGCCTCCGTATAGTGAATAACAAGCACGGCTGTGTTCCTCTTGTATCAGCGGATTTGTGCGTCTTGCATCACGGGTGCCTAAAATAGGTTCAGTCTTCATCATCCCCAGACCAAAGCGACTATCCTCTGGGCAGCTGATTCAGGCGTTCTTCTACTTCCCTTCAGCTCTATCGCTTTCATTTCCTCTTAGAAATCTTAGAAGATGGGACAGGGGGTGGAGACCTTTTTGGCCTAACTCCAAACATCTGTGATAACTTCCTCTACCTTTATGGTTGGTGTGTGGTTGGCGCTTTCTTTTATGGTCCCACTAGGGTGAATTTAATTGGCTGTGTGTAGCTCTATACAGCTACATATAGGCTATGAGGACCTCATCGGCTGGAGTGTGTATTGTAGAAGGGAGACAGTGTATTAGCTGTGTCTCTGTATAGCCGAGACCTGGATGTCATCACTTTGACTGTCTCTCTTATCTTACTTCCTTTCAATTAGCGAGGTTAGGGAATCAGCTGGCCATAAAGTTGGGTGATATAGGCACTTTGATATGCAGTACTCTCAACTTGTTAGGAATGAAGGAATCAGGTTTCAAATGCTGTTAGATTGCCAGTTCTTTTTGTTCACATCATTAAACTGGTGGAGAATTAGAAACAAAGCAGCGAGGAGTCATGCCGACTTCAGACGTCAGAGGCCTGGGAAGGTTGTCACTTGATTGTTAAATTAAATGAATTAGTGAAAGGCGAGAAAATGTTTTACTTTTCCTGGTAGAATTTCTTTTGAAGGTTTACCCCAGAAATTAATGGGATCATTTGTGGCTTTAGTATTGCCGGGCACACCCTCAGACCCTATTTTGTTCCGTCACTGACGAGAGAGTTCCTGAAGGAATGCGTCTCGTCTCGTCTGGAATAAGTGCCAGTGGTGGAGAAAACACACTCTATAAAAGGGCTTAGCTGAGCTGAGCGCTGCTCCTCTCACTGCTAGCTAAAGGAAGCCGGGCTTGGCCAGCATCCCGCCTGTTTGAATGGCCTCATAATCTCCAACCTTAAACAATGGGAGTTTAAAATACCCACCACGCTTCCAAAGCTATGCTGTGCTGCCGACAACTTCAAACGCCTGTAGGCCTTTTTTTTTTGCAGAAGTTGTGGCTAGTTTAGCCACAGTAACTAAAAATGGTCTGTGACCAGCAGTTCATTGGTTGTCTGTCAGCAACACAAAAGCAAGGGTAGCCACATGCTGAAAGGAAGGCTAACACTGCTAAGCTAATAAGCAAGGCAAACCACAGGACAAGGCCATGTGAAAGTCAAAACACAGGAAATTAGTTTGTTTACTTTCGCTTGTCTAGACTTGTTCCTATGAATTAAGTGGGAAAGGCCCCTTTAGGGTTTCTGAAGTCCAAGGACTGGGCTGTCAAGGTTACAGCGAGGCTCGTTGGTTGTGCCACCTTTGAAACCAAGCAGTGGGCGTTTGACCCATTTGTGGCCCCCAGGACTCTGCTGTGGCGTTAGCCCTGGAGTAATCCCCCAGCGACCTAGAAAGTCATTTATTAGAGCAGGTGGTCATGTGGGCCGTAGGCCTAATAACACAACAATGGCGTCATATGGCTGAGAAAGTGCTAACGCCAGCGGGGGTTTGGCATCACAGTTTACATTATTAAAGGCACCATCTGAAATGTATGTCAGACTGACCACCCCACTGCCACACGTTGAGACAACTACAAGGGTGTTTGAATGGTCTAATAGCAGCTACAGTGCACCTTGCCTATGTGAACTGTCACTGGATGGTGTGTCTCTAATACACACACACACACGTACACACACACTGGATTTAGAAATTGCAGTTTGTGGCCCTAAGGGGTTTTCAGTAGCAAAGGGACTGATGTCATTTATCTTGGCCATCCATGCATGAGATTAGAATGAAGTCTTGGGTGTGTGTGCGTGTGTGTGTGTGTGTGTGTGTGCGTGTGTGTGTGTGTGTGTGTGTGTGTGTGAAGCCATATTAGGTGAGGGATAATAAGGATAATAAGGATTTTCCATTAAATCGTAGCACCCCTAGGTTAGCTTTAGCCTGCGTAGTCTGTCTTTAGCGTGGCTGAGGAACTTCAATGGCGGTATCATTTCACCCTTAACTCGGCCCTGTGAGAGTTCACACACAGGGCTGCTGTTACAACCCAGTAGGGTGAAGGTTGAATATCTTTCCCAGCACATCGCTGCATTCCTCCAGCCTCTCGGTGCGGGGACCGAGGGGTAAACCAAGAGGACATCCCCAACAAACAACACAGCTCTCTGGGGCGTCTTTTTCCAAATGAGGGCCTTGTCTCACGGCCCATGGAGCCCTGTGTGTGTGTGTGTGTGTGTGTGTGTGTGTGTGTGTGTGTGTGTGTGTGTGTGTGTGTGTGTGTGTGTGTGTGTGTGTGTGTATTCCACTGATTCCCCAAGGGAATCCCACTCTCTATCCTCTGTTCCCTAACTGTATCCCTTGGGATGGTGTGTGTGTGTGTGTGTGTGTGTGTGTGTGTGTGTGTGTGTGTGTGCGTGTGCGCACATGTATGTAGGATATTTTTAGGCTTCTCAGGAATACATTTAGCAACTGTCCACAGAACAACATTTCCCCCTGGTCAAGACAAGCCTCTCTCTCTCCTCTCTCTCTCCTCTCTCTCTCTCTCTCTCACACGCACACACACACACACACACACACACACACATCCTGATGAAGTGTTTAACCTTCAACGGGCCCCTCTTGTAGAAGAAAGTGGAAATGTGGACATTCATCTGTACTGTGTGTTAGTGTGTGTTTGGTGTTTACAGGAAGGGTGTACTGTAGGAATGCATCTATCATCCTTGCTCTCAGTTTGAGGCCCTCGGAGAGTATGTCGGCCATAATGGAGGAGTGGGTATAGAACAGGCAGCAGCTCACCACTCAGTCAACACCGCTGTCACTCTGTGTGTGTGTGTGTGTGTGTGTGTGTGTTGTGTGTGCACGTTCATCTGTGTGCGTTTTAAAGATTGTAATTTGTCCCCCGGCCCTCTAATCGAGATTTCTAGGAAGTTTCACCCAACAATGTGTCTTAGGAAGTGAGGGGATTGGAAACAAGCAGCTTATGGCAAAATCTGCACAATCTCTCTCCTCTGGCTCCGTTCACACTGTTAATTCCTGCCCGAGAGATGAAATGTTGCTCCTTGCTGTGTCAGTTGACATTGAACTGGTTGCCCTTTTTCTCCCTCCCTCTTCAGAAACGATAATCCCCGAAAGCAGAGTCCAAGTTCATCCTCTATTTGTTTGATTATTTTTATGGTATCTGAGCTTGTGGACAGTATGCAGGGCAGAGCGAAGGGCAGAGCGAGGGGATGACACGCCACAAACACCGAGAGCCGGTTTCTGCCTCCCAGCGTGTTCATGCACCACGGAAGGCCCCCGTGTTTGTAGAAACCATCTTAATCGACATCAAGCGACATCCTGCCTGATTGTCTGGCATGATCACTGATATGCCCGCGACACTCAGGAAGTTCTGCCACGATAACTAAACTAACTAACTAAGAAACGCTGTTATCGCCATAGCATGATGCAATGTGAAGCATTATGCAATTAAGGCTGATATGAACAGCGAGAATCAGCACCAGCACCACTCTAGGGAGGGGCCGGAGCAGTGTGGAGTGTGTGTTGTGCAGAGTGTGTTAAGTGTCCGGGGCTTTGCTAATGGCCCAATAGGAGGACGCGGTCAGGAACAATGTCAGGTAATTGACGACAGTAATGGCTCTTGGTTTTCAAGGGGTTTTCCTGGCTCAGACGTGTGTGTGTGTGTGTGTGTTGGGTGGGGGTTAAGCAGGTGTGTGTATGTGTGTGTGTGTGTACATGCACAGGATGCACAGATGCACCTTGATATACGTGATAAACGTATACCGCTCTTTTTCTGATACTCACTTTGCGCTCGTTCTCTCTCCGTCTGTGAGCGATATCGCTGAGTGACAGCCCCCTCCTCCTCTCCTGCACCATGATACACTATCCAGCCGATGTGTCGGTGTGGATGTGCGCCCGGCCACCTCGGCCTCCTAGAGTGCGAGGGGAAGACTCTGCCGCTGCAGATTGAGCGCTTTAATATATTCTTTCACCTCGCTCACTCGTTCCTCGCTCTCTCTCCCTCTCCTCTCTCTCTCTCGCTGTCTGTCACACTGATGCCTGTCGGTAGCTAAACGATTCATCTGTGTTCAGACGACGATGTGTTTCTGAATGTGTGTACATGTGCATCTGAGTGAGCATGTGTCTGCCTGTGTGTGTATTTGCCTCTGTGTTCGGGCGTATGCATATGTGAAAGGGTGTGTGTGTTGTGTGTGTGTGTGTGTGTGTGTGTGTGACTGACAGCAGATTTTCCGCCACCAGCAGGCATTCTGTTTGCTGCTCTGATGCACATTAAGTTGGTTCATTTGGTTGTCAGCTCTCCCTCGGGACACACTGAGCTGCCCCCATTAGCTGATTTGTGAAGG
>JAXDDX010000006.1:4222500-4235000 GCA_034670405.1 Hoplostethus atlanticus | reverse complement strand
CGGGTGCTCTGGTTGAAGGACAGTCTCTCTAACCACTAGACCACCTGCCGCCCCACACAATAATATAGTTGGATAGGACCTAGTACAACCATAAAGACTTAGACACAGCATCAAAATGGTTTTCAGTGCAGTAAAGCATATATATGTACGTAGGGGAAGGGTTTATTGAATGTATCTGAGTTAAGAATCAAAAGTAAAGACACTTTTATAGTGTACATCTGTGTATATGGTGTCTTTGTGGACGATGTGCCCGGGGAGCAGACCTTGGTACTGGGAAAACAAACGGCAATATTTTTGAATCATGTCCAACTTCAGGGAAGGAAACTGTTTGGGCAAAATGGCTCATCTTTCATTTATATGTCCCCACTGAGAGATTGATATAAATGCTACTAGTAAATAGTGCTGTCTTGGGAGAGAGAGAAGCACAATTCTGCTTATGGATGAAGATGTATATATAGACATATCTGCAAAGAGAGAGAGAGAGAGAGAGAGAGAGAGACTAAAGGATCCTCTCTAAATTATGCAGTTCCAATTTCCCCATTTAGAGAGGACAGATCGATTCCTCATGCTAAAACCGTTAACCCTTAGGATGCACAGCGTTACCATGGCAACGTGGATTACGTCCCTTGATTAGAAGGGACCGTTTTAATTGGGGTCTGCATTGCATGGACATGCACGCGCACTGGCACATGCGAGCACACACACACACACACACACACACACACACACCCTTAAAGATGGCTTAATGAATTAGAGACTGTAAGGGCTTTCTAGCATTAAGTAGACAGTGACCCCCCTCCCAGCCCTTTGACCTGAGACACACACACACACACACACACACACACACACACACACACCCTTAAAGATGGCTTAATGAATTAGAGACTGTAAGGGCTTTCTAGCATTAAGTAGACAGTGACCCCCCCTCCCAGCCCTTTGACCTGAGACACACACACACACACACACATCTTCCTCCTCTGCCTTGCTTACCCACTTGCACTAATATGTTTTTTTGTTTGTGTGTGTGTGTGTGTGTGTGTGTGTGTGTGTGTGTGTGTGTGTAATTACATTGACTCAGCCAGGGAAGCGTCCCTCTTCCCGCTAGAGCCTTTAGGGAGATCCACTATTTCATTAACCCTCCTTCTTGGGAATGGGTGTGTATGTGTGTTTGTGTGTGTGTGTGTGTGTGTGTGTGTGTGTAATTACATTGACTCAGCCAGGGAAGTGTCCCTCTTCCCGCTAGAGCCTTTAGGGAGATCCACTATTTCATTAACCCTCCTTCTTGGGAATGTGTGTGTGTGTGTGTGTGTGTGTGTGTGTGTGTGTGTGTCACTGTCTGCCTTCATGACTGTGTCTCGTTTCTCTTCCTCATTGGCCACTTGTTTCTTTTGGTTGTCTTGTGGCTTCCCTAAATCTAGATCTCTTTCTCCTCATTCCCTCCTCTCTCCTTTTCACCTCCTCTCTGTCTTCTCTTGGCAGCAGTCTTCTCTCTGTCTTCTCCCCCTCCCCCATTTCTCCCACCCCCCACCATCCACATGGCCTTACGGTCAGGACACAAGATGGTCAGTGGTGTGTGTGTGTGTGTGTCTGTGTGGGTGTGTGTTCTTGTAGTTCTATACTTATGAGGACCAAAATGACCTTCACAAGGAAAGAAAAATGGGGAAAATCCTCCAATGTGAGGACATTTTTCCTGTCCTCACTTCTTTAAGGGGCTAGTACGGTGTTAGGGCTTGGGTTTAGGGTTAAGGTTAGGCATGTAGTGGAGAGGGTTAAGGTTATACTAATAAAAATATGTGTGTGTCTGTCGGTGTGGGCGCAGATGTGTGCCTGTGCTCTGAAGTGTGTGCGAGCATATGTGTTCATGCTCTGCACTGTTGGTGTGCATAGGTTTGTGAATATGTGTGTGCTTGCTTGCTTGCATACATATGTGTGTGTGTGTGTGTGTGTGTGTGTGTGTGTGTGTGTGTATGCATCACAAGAGTTTCAGGCCCCCATGCTGATGGGCGGGTCACCGATTAGTCTAGCCCTGCCCACATTGCCATGGTGATATAATGGGTTGGCCTAGCAACAAAGGAAGCACTCCCACTGTCACCGCTAGCTAGCTAGCTCTGCAAATGCAGGACGCCACATGCTGGGAGCGTGAAATGGAGATGACAGAGGGAGATGGAGCTTGTTAGAGGAGGCTTTGTTGGGGAAAGGTTCCTTTTCTGTTTTGTTGGGATACTTTTACACCGCATTTGGTGGATACATGCACCAATCTATCGTAGCGACCCTGGAAGGGCCCAATGGTAACGTTGCTGTTTGGGAGCACGAAGCCCTGGGTTCATGACAGCCACACCAGCTACAATATTATTCTTGGGTTTGGTGTTTGTGTGTGTGCTCATGAGTGTGTGAATGTCTATGTGTGTGTTCTGCCCAGAAAGAGATAAATAAAATCAGACAAATCAGGAGTGCTTTTGCACACAATGCGTTTGTCACATTAAGTTCCCTTCTAATAAAACAGTTTATTACACAGAGCATAATGCATCTCAGGATTCTGTGCAAACGAAGCAAAAAACTTGATTCCTTTTGAATAAACTGCAGTCATCACTTTCTTCGCTCCAGTCTCTTGTTATTGTTGAGGGAATGCTTCACAGTTCTCTCTGAGCACTCTTGAAATTCCTGCAATCCTCTGCAGCATGACTTTTGAAAGAAAGTTGACGGTTTTTCTCCTCTAAAAACTGGATTATTTATTATTGTGGAGATGCCTCTGGCTCCACTATGAGAAGCTTCCTGGGGCTCCGTTCTCAGCAGCCGTCCAGCTGTGCACTCCTCTAGTTGGACGCAGGCACAGTGCAACTAGAGGACCCCGCAGAGGGAGGTGTCACAGCCACATAGGCGTCCACGGACGTGCCAGAAACTGAAGTGCTGCTCTGTGGATGGGAATTCTCTCTCTCTGTCGGCTAGCCAACAGCTGGTCCAACAGACAAACTCCCACAGACACACACACACACACACACACACACACACTCACACACACTTTGTTCCGATGGCTTGGCACACTTCACTGCAGTGTCAGGTAGGGTCTCTAGCTGTAGAGCGAGGGGCTCAGATTTGATTCCTTGGCTCTTTGGCTCTAATTTCTTGCATGGAAGACTATGCAGAGATGGGGATGAGATTAGTCTGGGGTCCCTGTGTGTGTGTGTGTGTGTGTGTGTGTGTGTGTGTGTCCTCAGTTGCACGTTTAACGATGAGGGTATTTGGATTTCTGCCCTTTACTCCCAAAACACATTCCTTTTTCAAATGGCTTTTCCAGTTCAGTATTTTCTATGGCATGAAACAGACAGCCGCATTGATTGTCTTCCTTCCAAGGCTTCTGTTTTCTTTCATCAAGGCCTGAAAGTGCAGGGAGAAAGGAGAGAGGGAGAAAGGAGAATGACAGAGAAAGAGAGTGTAGTTGTAGTCCATGGCTTGCGTCACATGGCGGTCTGGGAGGAGTTTTCCACACTGAAAGAGATATTTTGAGAGTTTTTATTTTTGGTGTATGTCAAGTGTTTTAGGAAAGAATTGTATTCTCACAGGGAAAGAAAGTATGGTGCACTTGCATTTTACGAACCAAAAGGGATTGGTCCATCCCAACAGGTTCTTTACACCGAGATCATTTTTATGGCATAAAATGTTACATAGAGCAGGAGACACAGGAAATATAGGAAAGAGAGGAAAGAGGGATGACATGCAAGAGAGCCAGACACAAGTACATGCACGCACTTCAGCCCACAGCCTCACAGAGAGCCCTGTATTGCCGGTAACTAGACAAAAAAGTTTATTTCCTGTCTTGGCATGAAGTAGACTCATAACTTTCGACTATAGACACTACTTGAAAACTACCGTGGGACCTTTAACAACCACAAAGCTAACATCCACGTCTTTCCCCAACAGAGTAGTAAAGGATTACAAAGAGATTCAGCATGTATGCACACAATTTATAAGCTTTTTTCATTGTTGCAACATGTTGAGATAAAAATAACTATGTAGATGTATTACACGCCTTCTACAAGCCGCTTTTTTTTTATCTCACCAGCTCAAATTAGTAACCAGCATCTTTCTGTGTTTATTTATCGCCGTATTGTATCGCTCCGTTAAACAGCTAAACTAAAACAGCAGGATGGTGCAGTTAGTGAAGTCCCCTTTGGAAATCACTTTATTGGAATCAATAAAGCGGCACATTATTATTATTATTATCATCATCAAGCAGGTGTACAACAAAGACAATCACACACACACCACCTGTGCATCCTACTAGTCCTCTGTGAGTTGCGTTCCAAACATTTCTGTGGATTTTTTTTCCCCTCCACCATAAATAGCACTGATGGGTAGAAGGCAATGTTGCCATGGTGACACAGCGCCGTGGCAGCCAGTAATTATTCTAGTTTAAGTGCCAAGAGAGAGAGAGAGAGAGACAGTAGCTGGCTCACACTGGCAGATAGTGACACCTGGACACTAGGCAGTACTGCTGGACCAGATAAGGAATCCATCAGATGTCAGTGGGGTTAAGGATGGAAAGACCCGACGGCATTTTGAGTCTTTATTAGGAGATCGAGGTCAGTAATCCCATGGAGGAAAGTGTGTATCCACCCTCATTTACAAACTTGGCGTTACGGGAAAGGTTGAGGAAGGCTTGACAGCGAGATTCTGAATCACAAATACTAGCGTCACACCCACACATGTTCACAGAGCGAGATGATATCCAACGCACCGGGTTAGATATCATCTCACCGAGCGCCTTCGACAGCATACACCTAACAAGACTGAGCGCCAGGGGCTTTGAGGGTTTATGAGTTTGTGTGTGTGCTTGTGTGTGTCCACCTGTTCATGCACAGTCTAAAGAAACTCCCTCTTTCCTGGACTCAAGCATTAAAACCGGACACTTTTCAGCACCATTATGGAGCTGGTAGTAGGTAGGTAGAGTGAACCACACTCCTCTGGGCCACCCTGCTGCCCCAGTAATGATGCCCCCCCCCCCCCCGCCCCCCCAAATCCATCCATAATGACATGAGCGGGGAAAGCTGATCTTCTCACAGCGACTCTTGAGACATTAGACTTGATGACTATGGTCGGCGCACGGCGTGAAGAATACGGTGGATATCGCGTGTTAGATGATACGATCCAGCGGCATGATGTCACCGAGTTATTATCCTCTCAGTTACATTGGACATGGACTGGTTAATAAACTGGACATCTTCTGCAAAACACAGGGGAGAGAGTATCATCGACACTGTGCACGGGGTGAGGGTGGATGTGTGAGGGTGCATAAGCGCACAAACGTACTCGCACACAAATCCCCTCACACACACCCACTTGCATACTGTACACACACACACACACACACATCTGCACCCTCCTATGTCTACAGTATAATATGCTGCTCTGTGTTGTACTTCCGCCAGCAGTAATCCCCCTCCTCTCTCCTTATCTGCTCTCTTCCAGGCAAGGCCGACCTGACTAATCATCCAAGGTGTCAAGGTAAGGCTGTGTTTGCCTCTCACCCTGCTATTCACACCGGCTTGATAGGAATGTTACCCCCGGTGTGTTTATCAAACGGGGGGGGGGGGGGGAAAGATACCGGAGAGCTAACAAACAGAAGTTACGCAGAACTCTTTGAAGAAGTGAAATTGGCTCCTACAGCTTGATCTGCTCCGCCGCAAAACTTGTTCTTCCTCGCCGCAAGAAGATGTGGAGCTCCCGCATTCCCCAGTTCCCCGAGTTTTTCACCGCCTGCACAAAATACACATGAACACACACACACATATGTTACTCCAGACTTGAGTTTGCCTCACACACACACACACATACGGGGGGGAAAAGGCCGATGAGGGAAGATAGATTGTCACATTTTCATCACTCCCTCCCTCATCCTTGCCCGGGCTGAAAGGGGAAGGGCCTGCAGAAGAGGGCAGGTAGACAGGTAGACAGGTAGACAGAGAGACATGCTGGTAGACTGAATGGCACTGAGCCTCTCCTGACTTTCCTTGCAAGCTGTCATCCTGTCTGTCTTTCTATCTTTCCATCCCTCCCTTTAATTCTGCTCTACTTTTTTCTGTCTCTCTCTCTCTCTCTCTCTCTCTCTTCAGACACTGCAGTGCTCAAGTCCCCAGTCGCACACATAGACGTGCACACACACACACACACACACTTACAAGCAGTCACACAGCGGGATTTTAGGCTGGGGGGGGGGGGTGTATGCAAGATCATCCCTCATCAGCCCTCCGCCCCACATCACCACCACTGCTCCCTCACACCCCCACCACCCACCCCCACCCTTTTCCTACCTGCTTAATAAATCACCCGTGATAACATCAGGGGGTCCATCAATTCAAAGAAACTTTGGCTGTTGGGGCGATACGTGACGAGGTTACTTATATTTGTGCGCAGAGCACAGACGCACAGTTGTGGATGCTCTGGCGTGAGGGCCACTGCAGCAGACTGAGGCAGATCGTTGTCTGCACTGCGGTCTGACTCTGCTCTGCCCTGCCACCTGCTGGCCACGCCTGGTCATAGGTCTGTAACCGCACTGCTGGTGGGTAGCGTTATTAAACCCCCCTCATCCTTTTAAAGCGTGAAATAATCAAGCAGATTACGGCGCATTACACAGGAGGCTGGTTTCTGTGGGTCACAAATGGGTTACAGTGCCTGTTGCTGACAAGACAGGTGATATGTTTCAATAAACTGGGGTGCCAGGCCAATGAAATTGATTTTTCACTGTCTTGAAAGAGTTCAAGTACCGCTCGTTTCTGTTGGCAGGTATAGCTGTTTTTACTAATAGAGTAGGATTTCTCTATGTACCGTGTGCTGTTATCATGTTGTAATTGTTGGTATTTCATCATATAAGGGGGAGATGAATACATGAATCCTGTACTGAAGTCAATTCAATATCTGTTTGCCTGATTGATGCCTGTTATACTAAAGTTGTAGTCACAGTAAAGTGGTTCTTGACTAGCATCCTTGAGACAGTGGACAATATGCCTTCTCTATTATGATATTGGATGGCGTTCACCGAAATGAACTATTATCATCCATTAGCGAGACTCCAGTTTGATCAGCATGTACAGAGAAAAGAGCTGTTTGCACTCGGCTGAGTTCTTATCCTCAACTAACAACAATGATTCAGGATCTTCTGAAAGAAATTCATCCTCAAACTCTTCCACTACATATTTAAACTCAGTGTAATGTAATTTAGTGTGGGCTTTTCCACTCGTTCCATTTGTCCGAAGCTGTTAGGGTCCTCTCTGCAGACAGCCTACCGATCTAACAACCTAATAATCATCATTTGCTGCTAAATTAGGTGTTTAGTTATGTCTGCAGACCTGATTTCTATGTGCCTCTTCCTTGTTTGTCCCCCCCCTCCAGCCAGTACCTGTCAGATGTCCTCTCCTCCCACAGTGTGATGCGTCATGGCTCCGGTGCTGAGTGGAGTGTGGTGGGGGCCGGAGGCTGGCATCGTGGGCTCGGGGGCGGCAGCCGCTAGCGGAGTGGCATCGTGGCTGGGCAGCGGGCAGCTGGTCCTGGTTGGCACCCTCAGCGCCCTCACCGCCCTCGTGCTGCTCTCGCTGCTGCTGCTGCTGTGTGCCAGCTGCCAGGGGTGAGTGGCATCCCACACACACACACACACACACACACACACAGATCAATATTATTCATATCCTAGAAACAATAACACATCTCTTGAAGTTGTCAGGAATGGTTGAGGTGCAGAAAGATGGCAGCTTCCTGGTTTGGTGTTGTTACAGGTCCCAATCTACCCGTGCCTGCTTCAAAATGTTGGCTGCACGTTGCATTGTTGAATACAGTAAAAATAGCCTGAGAGGGCTTTACTAATCTTTACTGTGACTATGGGTAGAACAGTGATGTAAAACACTGCTGCCAAGTACAAAGCAGAGAATTACTACTAATCACAGTGAAGAACGGCCTCAAGTGTATTATGGCTTTTACACAACAGCTACCCACAGTTGGGTCCTGTCTGAAACGTTTTCTTCAAAGTAGTGCACATATACATAGTGCAATAAAAAACAGGAGAGAACAAGAAACATCACAAACTAGCTCCCTACTTCCCTTTATAGTTGGCTTAGCAACCAGTAAAGCTTTGCTAAACATTATCAGCACAGTTGGAACATGTTTGATCAATCAGATTGCTTGGCTGAAACTACCCAGTCTATAGAAGGAGAGAAGGCTGCTATACGTATAGCCTCCACCTGATCCTGAATCAGGTTCATTTTCCAGGTTTAATTTGATTCATGTGTTTCTCACTCTGACACTGAGGCCTGAAATTGCAGTATCAATTCTCTACTGCTTTCTTATCCCTCCCTCCCTCTGTCCCTTTCTAGGCAGAAGAAAGCAGCCAATGGACATCCAGTAGCAGACCATGAGAACCTCATGAATGGAGTGAGTTGGAGTTGAGGTTGAGGATCCCCCTCTTATGCAGTAGTGTGCGAGAAGTGCAAATTATCAAGGGATGCTGAAGCAGCTCATGGAGAAGCAAAAGGCTGCCGCTTAGAAGAAATGTCTAAAATTGTGATTAGCTTTAAAGTTCTTCTTTTAGTGTGTGTGTGTGTGTGTGTGTGTGTGTTTGTGTGTGTGTGTGTGTTTGTGTGTATAGCACCTTTTGATCATCACACAGGAAGGAAAAAAGACATTTTAAGACAACGTCAAAGCTAACTAGTACTAGAGAGGAGGACTCAAAGAGGACTGCTTTTGAGCAGAGCTGTTGCTGTCTGTGAGTGTGTGGGTGCAACCATGCATGTGAATCAGCGCACAAGTGTGTGTATGTACACACATTTATGTGCCTGTGTGTGTGTGTGTGTGTGTGTGTGTGTGTGTGTGTGTATGTGCCTGTGTGTGTGTTGCAGAGGAGCAGAAGAGAACAGCTGTGTGTTTTGAGTCAGTGTATGTCAGGAAGATTAGCATCTGTAATGACCACAGGGACCCACCCACACACACCCACACACACACACACACACATGCACTTTCTCAAACACAGTCTCTCTCTCTCTCTCTCTCTCTCTCTCACACTCACACACACCCTAATGATGCATAACCAGAGGGAGTATTTAAGATAGATATCTGAGGTCAAGAGGTCAAAGTTCAGTGATCTCTAGGGATTCTGGGAAATAGCTGGAAGAAAACCATACAAATTCCACAGGGGCAAGACCATCAGCATAACTAAAATATTTACTCAGACTCATTTCCTCGCTTAAACCAAAGCGCCCACACAATCGCACGGATGCAAGCATGCATGCACAGCAAGACATGCACACATATGCACCCATACGCACACACACACACACACACGTGCACACACATGCATATATATACACACAGTAGTCCCAGCGTGGGAGAGTGTCATGTTGGTAATCAGGCGGTGTAACCACTGGTAAATGAGGCTGGGGATAGGGCTTCCAGCTTGGCTGCATGCCTGAATGACACGCACATGCACACACACATGCATGTGCACACAGGCACGTACTCGTCTCCAGCCTGATACCCCCCCCCCCGCCCCACACACACACACACACACACTCTAAATTGCCGCTGATGGGGGAATGGTTATTACGGCTTGGGGAGCAAATGTGGGAAATTTGTTACAATTCCAGTCACTATATATTATAACCAGTTATAATATCCTTGGGTATTTTTGCTGTTCGTCAAAGCAAAGAATAGAGTTAAAAAGAGAGAGAGAGAGAATAAAGTTTAATAGAACAGAGTACAATTGAATCATACATGTCTTGTCTTTAATGGCTTGGTGAAGTAATATGCACTCACAGAAAGACAAAAGACACATTGATATGAAAACTAATTATGTGTTGACAACATTGCAATAAAGTCTTATTCTTTTTTTAATATTCTATTTTTCATATCATTGTGTCTTTCTGTAAGTGCATATTACTTCAGCCAGTCATTAAGCAAGACGTGTGGATTTATTTTCTACTCTGTTCGATCACACTTTATTGTACGGTATTCTTTGCTTTGACGTGTGCGTAGAGTGGATCTACCCTCTCCTAGGTGTCTTCCTTCCATGATGACTTGCACCTTTGTCCAGCTGGATGTAACATCATGGACATTAGATGGAACAACTCCCATAATACTGATGCTTCAGGAGCCAAGCAGCATTTAAGTGTGACATATGCCTGGCTTTCAGAGACTAAGTGACATCCACTTACTCTCGTGTGTGTGTGTGTGTGTGTGTGTGTGTGTGTGTGTGTGTGTGTGTGTGTCATTCTTCAGAGCCTTTTTACATTTGATGAATATCTCCGGTCTAACCTTTACGTCGTAGCACATTTGCTGGGTGGTCAAATTATTTCAGATGGGGCCCATTTAAGTGACGGCCCATGTCACGAGCTGACAGGTTAAATGGGGGTCTTTGTCTCGGTGGACGGGTAGATTGGCGCTCCACGCTAACGCGCAATCTGTCTCCCTGTCTACCCCGCGGCTGCGTCCCAACACTCAAGCTCTCTCACTCACTCCCCTCCCTCGCCTCCTCATCGCTCGCTGCACCAGACATTTTGTTAACTTTTTCAGCCTTAGGGCTCAAATTGTCTAAATGTAGTCTCTCGACCTGGACCTCGGCTCATTAACACACACTGGGACTCTAGTCTTGTCCAACTAGAAACGTGACTGTGTGACCCAGTTTGGTTTCCGATTCAAAGTTTTGAGAAACAGTGTTCAATTTAAAAAAAAAAAAAACAGTGTTGAGCTGAAATCACAGGCAAGGTCAAACTAAAGTGGACAATGTCTGTATTGGATGAATGGGCTAGCAGCAAATAGAAACAGGATACAGTAAAGAAAAATAGATTAAAGAATAGATAAATAAGAATATAGCAAATGGGGTTTATAAAAACAAACACAACCATCAATTTTTGGAGAAGTTCATTTAGGCCAGCACAGATGAAGAGATAGAAGAGGAAGCGTTCCTCATCTTGTAGCCTTCCCCCACCTTCCTCAATATAAAGAAACAACAACATTGAAAAGAAACAACTTGAGGTTTGGGAACATTTTAGTGTAGCTGGATTCTATTATGGAGAACAGTAGATATGAGAAGAGATGACCACTAGGTGGGGTTGTGGAGCTTTCGGTATGCAGCCTGACAGTACAGTAGCTCACAGAGAAGAAACAACCCAAACAAAGAGAGCCTGTACCTGTTGTCGTGTTTTCACAGCGTTCTTTCAGCCCCAGGTTACAGATAACTGAAAAACAGCTTTACCTCTAGAAATAAGACAATGTTTAGAGTGCATTTTAATAAATCATGTCTCAGTGCAGCAGAGTGGTGCAGTGAGTAGGGAGGCAACGCAAGAGTGTCTTTGAGCAAGACACTGAATCACTACCAGCTCCAGTTGTGCAGTTTAGTAGCTGTGGAGGGGGCAAGAGAGAATATCTATATGGGCATCGATGAAGTATTTCCTTATCATTTACTTTATTACCAGTGTGACACGACTAAATGCCATCATCATTTTACCCTCCTCAGTGGATGATCTCTGGCACTGTGCTTGACTTAGTGTCTCATTCATGATACAATGCGATATCCAGCAACATCAAGTGTCTCTGTTTGCCTCCAGTGACCTCAACATCCGTTCCACATTATTTGTTAAATTTTTCTGCAAGAACACACAGCAGTGCCTTTTCATTTGAGGGGAATCAGTGAATACTCTTCTTCTGCTTTGTAAACCAATGATCTGCTAGCAGAGATTATTCTTTCAATATCTTTCAATATCTTTTGAGGAATGTAGGATTGTAATCATGTAATCTTAATAACGTAACACATGATTTTCATGTGTTTTAAATGCTGGAGTCAGTTTTGTTAGTGTCTGCCAATGAAGATTGGAAGCTAAACCCAATAGTGCCAAACCTAACCAGCGTTCCTGTCCTGGCCTGTGCAGGTGTCAGAGAGAGAGATGTTCAGCCAGTCGGTGGACAGTCCGGGGACAGACCTGGCCATCAGCAGCTCTCACAACGGCCCTCTAACCAGCGGTACAAGTAAGACTACATGGTGTTGTTTTTGTCAGATGAATATTTGTCAGTATTGGATGTTGTAGAGCAGTAATACATAGAAGACTATCCATATTAATGGATAGATTCTACAGTGATAAAAAGATTGTATGAAGAAAGATTGTACGTGAATCATTACAAAACTATTGTGAAGAAATTGTTCAGAAATACATCTTGCTCTTACATTTCACATTCCCAGTGAAATGATTTGCTTGCCATGACTCTTCTACTTTGCCCTTCCAGTTCTGACAGACACCCAGGACACCAGTCCCCAGCTGTCAGAGGAGATGCTCTCCAGCCAATCAGAGCTCAGGTCCTCCAAGTGTCCTCAGGACCGCGAGCTTCCCAGCATCCCTCCCAACAGTGCCCTTATCGGGGACGAGCCCCCTGCCTCGGGGGATGGTACCTATGAGGTCAGTGCTTGTTGGAACATGTTGGAAAATAGAATTGTTGCTTTCATTTTCACAAATAGAAGATTGCCATAA
>JAXDDX010000006.1:4210000-4217500 GCA_034670405.1 Hoplostethus atlanticus | reverse complement strand
TGCAGCGATGAAATCTGACTTGCTCCTTTGGTACAACAAATACATCTGTGTTTTGACTTGGTGATTGTCTTGTGCTGTTTTCATGTACACATCGCTGTTATCTCTCATTCTGTTTCCAAGAGCACAGTAACTCAGTGAATGTTGCAGTAATGACATGAGTTTTTACAGTTAATACACCCAAAGAAAGTGTAAAGACAATAACCGTTAACCTCGTGTCTCTCTCCTTTTCTGCAGTCGGCAGTGTATTCTACAGTCAACAAACCGAACTGTGGCGGTGCTGAAAACGAGGAAGAGAAAGAGCACGACTACAGCAGCATCGCAGAGATCAAAGGCCTCGTCTCCGCCTCCTCCTCCAGTGACCTCTACGCCACCGTCCGAGATATCTACCCCCAGCCCGACACTCCCCAACCGGGGGAAGAAGACCCCAGCTTGGACAACCCGGACCCTGGCTACGAAACCATCTGCATCCCTAAGACTGGTAGCTTGGAAGATGGTCACAAGGCTGGGCCGGGGGCGGAGGGGTCAGACGACGCCAAGGCAGAGCCTGACTACGAGAGTGTCGGAGAGTTGGGTCTGAACCGGGAAATATCCCGTCTCTGACTTTATCCCTGTTCCTCGTCTTCTTCGTTCGTGGCGGTTTGTGAAAAGCTCGTCGGGGCGCTTTCTCCTGACAGATGTTACAAGCTACATTCTAGGGCTTTGAACTTTCCTACCCAGCATGCTTTTGCTGCACAACTTGGGGAATTGGCAAAAATCACCACGGCATCCTGGCTTTTTGTCATCAGCGCATGAGTGTCCTCTTTATAGCTTGGGTACGCTTTAACATATCTGAACTTGACTCTTCTAATTCAATTATCATCCCGCGTGGATGTCATTGGTCATTGGTACTGGTACTAGTAAGTGAATAATATGGCAGTACCTCAGTTATTGGGCATTAACCATGTTGAAGAGTGCACTTTGGAATATTACTGAATGTTTTCTATTAACGGTAATCTCTGCTGGCATCTCTCACAGTGCACATCATTGAGCTAATTCCACTATATAGTATCAGACGCTGACAAAAAACGAGTAGACAGACACATTTGAAATCACTAGATTATGTGTCATTATGTCATTATCAAGCCAATACCCGATCACAACACACGTGTACCGTTTCCAGGCTTGGCTGGGGACACGCTCAGTGCATGTGATATTAACATTACCAAGAACTCAGTGCCATAGAATCACTATTTTGTAAGCACTTATGAAGGTAGTATCAATAGGATACTCCGCCCCTACTCCAACAAATTAGTGGTTTTGTAGCTTCTACCAGGCGAGTCAGTTTTAGTGTCATGTTTTATTCAGGTGTCAGATGTTTATTGGCTATTCCTTAACAGGTTGGCTGTGAACGGGTCCTTGGGCATGCCACGGGGCAGGGCACGCTAAGGGCAATCACATCTATCCTTGTCTATAACCACGACCAAACAGGACAGGTGATGGCAACTAGAGAAACTACGACTTCTTCGGGCCGCAACGTCCTCTTCGTGAGACCATCCCTGCAAACCTATGGGTCCAAAATATTACCAGACAAAAGATATGGTATTAGTCATCTGCAAACCCAAAATGGAAACAAGGGGTGAAGGAATGGGGGCAGTTGCAAATGAGGTAGTCGTTCCCCAATACAATTCTAAAGCATTTTTAATGTTTCAAAGTCCACGTCGACGTTTTCGTCAAAAGAATATTTATTTGAAGATGCATATTGTTGTGTGATTGTTACAGAGCATGTCTGTGAGAGAAAAGGAAATAGGGTTTTATAGAAGAACATAGGAATTTTAATAAGATACTAAATGAAAGTGGGTTGTGGAGGTGATGACCGTTGTAAAGGTACGCTTTTCCCTAACTTTTTTAAGGATTCATTGTTAAAGAAAACATGGTGAGACCATATATTTACATGTTGTGATCCCTTGGTCTTGTGAACCATCCAGCTGGGTTTTCTTTCTCTGGACACTTTGCGCAGGAGTCACAACATATTCAGAAGACTTGTAATGTGTTAAAATGCAAAGAAAAATGTGTACTAGTGCTGCAGCTATATTGATCAACTTGTATTTTTTGTTGACATGTCTTTTTTTTTGCTTAGCCTACTGTAGGTACATGTACAATCTTTAATCCAGTTGGCATCCCTGATGATTTTAAAGCACAAGGGAATATTATTATGGTACTGCATTTGTATACAGCTTATCAAAGGCATCATCCCAACCCAGTATCATCTCTGCACAATTTGATTATCCAAATGCTTTTTAACTTACTATTAGCACTCGACAAAACCATATCTGTAGCTCGTACTGACGACATGCCAAACGAGGCTTTTATATAGTTAGAGTACTATTTTAACCAATTGTTACTCGCTATAGATTTTATGTAAGCGTTTACTTATTTGTACAATGTCCAGAGTGGTATAGTATAATTTTATAATATGGCTGTGAAGAGCACTGATGTATGTCTGCAATGTTGTTTTAAGGGAACCCTGTTGTTCAATGGCTTTTATCTATAGATCTGTATCGTAACTCAAAATTGTCAATAGCTTTTGAGTTGTGATGAGTAGTAACCAATCAAATGTAAAAAAAAAAAACAAAAAAAACATTATGGTACAATGTGTTGGTACATGCATTTTAACAAACAGTAAGCTTGGTACTTTTATTTAAAAAAAAAAATAGAATTAATGTCTGAATGTTGTTGATGTTTATTTACAAAATAACAGGGCCAATTCTTTGTGTAAATATCTCTCGGTGATATCTCTCCCCTTTGCAGAAAAAAAATATCAGAATCTATTTCCATCCTTATCAAAACATTACGTTATTTCATCCAGTCTGAGTCCATGTTTCTTCAGACATGCATGAGCTTGTTGGCGGTACAGACATACACATGCAGCCCTGGTTGACTGCTACTAGATTCATGGGTGTTATCAGACATTTTGAAATCCTGTTACATTACATTTCCCAACATTGCAGCGGTAAAGGTGCATTTGAGATGCAACACATTCCCGCTGTCTTGAGAGAAGTAACGCCAAATGACATTTCACATGCAATTCTGTGGAGAGTGATTATCATTGTGATGAACACTTACTACTTTCTTCCACCCATTGACTGGGTGCCGTAGTGGGGTGGTGCCATTATGGTGTTTACAGAAATACCATAAAGGGCCTATAAGGAAATGATCTGTGAAAGGGGAATATTTTTGTGCCAAATCTAATAAGGATATCACACACAAACACACAGCTACCAATTCAATAGTCTGTCCTTCTCTTTCACTTCCTGTTTACTCTCTCTCTTTCTTTCTTGCTCTCTCTCTCTCACACACACATGCACACAGACGTAGAGACACACTGTTACCAGATAAACACATTTGCTGTCTCGTTCTGTCTTTCTGCTTCACACACACACACACACCCTCCCACACACCCCTTCAGGGAGTGGGGGTGTGGTAGGGGTCCAGCTGAAGGAGAGCCCCCACCCTCACCCCCCACCCCAATAATGACACCATTTGTTCACCCTACAACCAGCAGATAACTCCTTAGTGACATCCGCCTTTGATCACAGGGCAAAGCCTATTTTGGCAGTTATGGCCACATCTGTCACTCCACTGTCCGGTTCACATCTGTCACTCCACTGTCCGGTTTCCTGCCTCTGCATGTAAATATTTTATGACATGAATTATTCTATTAAAAAATATAAAGTGTGCCACTGTGTCTTTTTATTCATGGGGGTGTTGTCATGCAGATAAACTGTATATGTATGCTTAGACATTACATGCATTTGGCTATTTGTTAGAAGCATGAATACCTACTAGTGCTATGATGTGCAGTGTTACTGTAATGAAGAACACTGACAATGGCATTACTTCTGGCTATCATCATTACCGTATCATGTCAAATAATAGTGTTGGTATGTTTAGTTTATACTTCAAGGCTAAGAAGCATGCCTAGATTACCAACAAGGCCCGGGTTGCATGTCCTGGAGCCCTGGACCACCAAGGGTCCCAAAGCCCCAGATTCACAATTTGTAAATTCTTACAAATTTGAATACTTTGTCAGCTATTTTAAAAGACAGCGAGCAAAGTTTAGTATTGTTTGCCTAACCTATCTGATGGGTAAGCTGGGCTGTGCACTTGACTGGGAAGATGCACAGTGTACAGGATTGAATGGTGGTCACTGGCACCGTGGAACATGTTTGCCTTGCCGCTGCTAGTGTAAAGTAAATTAAATTAAGATCCATATGAAACCCATAACCTGTTGTGTTTACATTCAACAGATGCAATGTGGTCGATTACTTTCATCTACTAGATCTCAGTAACCCAACAGTCCCACTTGACAAAGTAGGCTATATGCCCTTAACAATTAGGCTATAGGATGGACCGTGTCTGTCTCGTCGAAGTTTTCCCTTTCTGTAGCCTACATTCCCCTTTCTCTTTCTTTCGTTCGTCCAAGCCCCCTCCCGTCTCGTTTCCTCTCCATCGTTGCGTCATTGTTTTGAATGGAGCATCCTCCCGGCTTGCATTACCTTCTGTCGGAGGGAAAAGGGGGGAGCGTAGGGGCTTGTGGAGGCGTGTACTGCAACGACCAATCAGAGAGCGCCTCGGCCGCCGGACCGCACATGTTTACAGGCAGCATTCCGCCGGTAGAGGCTCTGGTCGGTCGGAGTCGCATCCGGAATGGATTTTCCAGCAACTGGATTTGGAGTCACCAGACGCCGTATAGTCACTCTTTTCCATCATCTACAGGGGTTTGGTGGTGTATGGCGCCGAGCAGAGTGAAATAATTCGACTTATAGGATGCCTCTCGCCGACGTTCTCGTCATTTTTTCACGGATAAGCTGCCATTTTCCATAAATCGTGTGCAAAAGTAATTATCGCTCCGGGAAGTGGTGGCATCTCCGTGTTTTACCGCCGCCTCGTCAGCTCGCAGGGAGCAGTGGGGAAAACAAACAGGTCGAACGGAGGAAGATTGGTAGCCGGTTGGATGTGGAGGTTGTTTAGCGGCGAATGAATTGTTTTCGTCTTGTGTCTCCGTCGGGTGTTATTCTCAAGTTCCCTCGCAATTTTTGCGCTTTTGAGTACGGTGTATTTAGGACGGCGTTAGGAGTTTTCGCTATCCGAGTATGTTGCCGATTTCTAACATCTTGTCAGGGCTGTTGGAGCGCGTAGTCTACCCGCTGCGGTTTTGTATTTTTCTCGACGTTGTTTATCGATTATAATTCGACGTTTATCGATTTATACCAATCGGCTTACCGGCTCTGACTTCCGTGGGACATTTTTTAGCCATGCATACAAGACGCCTGGTGAAACGGTCAATCCTCGGCAGCCGCGTTTATGCGCCGAGTCCGACGGGGGACGGTGCCCCGGTGACAGGAGTGGTCCAGGCTGTCAAACAGGAAAACAGAGACGTCTCAACGACAGGACCCCGGCGCAGCGTCTACACCGTGCTAATGCAGGACGGGAGCCTCAAGGAGTTCTCCGAGGACGAGATAGCCGCGGGCTTCAACCACACTGCAGCCAAAGGACCGCTGAAGTCCAGTTTGAAGGTGTGTGCAGGAGAGCACCCGGGTCGGCAGCCCTGCTCTGTTTTTGTTGTGCGGTGTTTTGCAGCGTTTAACCGCTTCCTGCACGGAGCGGATTTCTCTTTGCCGCTGCGATCGATGACAATTTTCATCCGCTGTGACAAATCCGACAAAATGCCGATCTGGCTGCATATTGTATCAAACAACGAGCTGTCATGATATTTAGCGACATCAGATATATGGGACAAAGGGCTTGATAGGGCCTGCGCAATGTTTATGTGGGCTAGTGGGTGGGTATAGCCGAGGCAAACAAACACGCTCCGACTGCAGCGTTTTGGACTGATGTAAGGAGCCGGTCCGGGGGTTGGTGTGTGTGGTTTTTATGGTTTGTAGAATATGGATGAGGGAGAATTCTGTGCACGTTGCCACTAAAGCTATATTTTCTGTAAACAAAAAAAGAGTGGGTTGAGTGGTTTTTAGCATTTGTATTTTCATTCATAGATGCTGCAGTTTGTTACCCAATTTAACATCAAATAGTCTAACGTTAACTCACCCTGTGCAAAGCTAATTCACTGACTGAATAAGAAGTTATGATGGTTACCCAAATTTGTGGTCCTGGTGTGGCCCTAATTAGCAGCGACCTAATTGCCTCCATGTCACAGTTGTAGGCTTTGGTGTCACATGTCTGCAAATAAAGATGCTGTGAGGAGGGTAGAAGAGAAGCCAGTTCAACCGTTGGATGAAAACCCGCTCCTAGTAGAGGGAAAGAGTGTGTGTGTGTATATGTGTGTGTGTGTGTTTTGTCCTTTTTACGGTGAGGGAGTGACTGTGAGGAGAATGCATGACTGAATAACGGCGTGTTTGCAGTGTTATTATTTTTTACTCTAATTTGTGTGTGGGAGTGTGTGTGCACGTGCATGTATGTGTGTGTGTTTTAGTGTGTGTTTTTGTTTTGTTGGTGCTACAGATGAAGTAGGGTACATGCTGTAATCCTGGATGTTATTTCAGTAACCCAAAACGTTCAGGGACTGTTTGTTACCACATGTGTTTGTCTATTCAATTCCCATTTTGTAAATGCTAGGTTTGGGGAAGGCATGGTTTACAGATACCTCAACAATACACTTTCACTTTCCTGAAATGTTTGGAAATCCTAAATGAAGTAGTAAGCTAGTAAGATTAGTATAAACTACTGTTTAAAAGTTTACATAGAAATGTAAAAGCATGATACACAAGAATGCAAGACCACTGCACTCAAAATGCAACAGCACTCTATGGAGAAATGCATAAGCATTGTGTGCAGAAATGCAACACGTACAAGTTGAGGTTGTGTGTGTGTTTTTGTGTTTGCAGTGCCACATCAAAAAAAAATCCATTGCACAATGCCTTTAGTCACGAATGGAGGCTGAAATAGTGTAGCCAAGACCACAGTGTGGTCCTATCAGCACAATGGCCAAGTCTCTTTCGACACCACCCAATATCCATGGAGTTGAAAAACAAGACATAACACGAGGA
This sequence comes from Hoplostethus atlanticus, assembly GCA_034670405.1. Taxonomy (NCBI): domain Eukaryota; kingdom Metazoa; phylum Chordata; class Actinopteri; order Trachichthyiformes; family Trachichthyidae; genus Hoplostethus; species Hoplostethus atlanticus. The sequence goes on along the minus strand of JAXDDX010000006.1, from coordinate 4,210,457 downwards.
GGAGGGGTCTGTTGTATGTATGTATGTGTGTGTGTCTTCCACTTGTGTCTTCATATGTGTATCTGCACTTGTATGTATTTTGTGTGCGCGAGTGTATGGAAGAGTATGGATTTGTGTTTGCCTGCATATGCATTTGTGTGTTTGACGAGTTAGAGCTCAGTGGGGTTGGGGTGGTTGTGGCATGGGGGTGCAGACTGCCCCATTTGAGCAGCTGCTGTATGGCCCCGGCACTGGCATAACAAAGCGGTCACCCCCAGGTTGGCAACGGGTGGCATGCTCCAAAGAATCTGGAAGCCTGGCACATTGCCCAGGATGGCAAATGAATGCCCCCTGTTCTAGGAGGGGGGGGGGCACCACTTGTTGACTTGTTGGTTCATGCATATGAGAGTGTGTGCTGCAGTGTTTCAGCGTAACGTTGCACAGATTTTTCATTGCTAACAAAGAGGGGTTGCTTGTT
>JAXDDX010000006.1:4190000-4205000 GCA_034670405.1 Hoplostethus atlanticus | reverse complement strand
AAACCCTGTAGCTCACCCTCTGTACTCTCAGTCCTTGTGTGGTATACCACCTATGTTGCTCAAAGCCCAGTATAGCTCAAAGCCTTTGGAAACATAGTGTAGGGTGCTAGCTGAGACCCCCTCGATGTATTTTAGTGCATTTCCATAGGGTGCTCTGCCAAAGCTAGCGCTGCCTCTTGTTTTCTGTACCTCCTCCTGAGCAATTTAGTCATCCCCTGTCAGGTATGGAGGAAAAAATAACTTGACAGCAAATGAACTGAGTGAGCTGTGTGAAATGCCCTTGTGCAGTGAGGACGCCCTTGGCACTGTCAAAGACATCCTGGATGGTGGGGGGGGTGGGGGGCTTTGCAGTATCCATCTTTCACATAACCTTGTGGAGTTGGTAATCTGGTTAGTGTCAACGCTCTGACTTTCAGGGTGTTACTAAGTAGAGATGTACAATTTCCATGCCATCACCAGCCTGTATATGCTTTGCTTGGCTAGTGCTCGCCTGGCTAGCTAGCTGCTGCTGTTTGGCTGTGGTGAAGTCCTCATGCTCTTTAGGGTGACGGGACTTAAGGTCTGTTGTATTTAAAGTTTTCACATTGGACCCCCACGAGATACCTTGGGTTGGCACAGCTGGCATTTTGCGGTTTTATTATCCTCCTTGTTAACCTTTCAGAATCGACATTTTTTTCCTCCTGCCAGAAACAACACACATGACATTAAAGTATCGAAAGAGATTCATTTGCCGATCTGCGTGCCTAGGAAGCGAATCGACACTGATCCGATACTATCGATGCACCTCTACTACAATGTGTAGTGTAACTCTATTATGATCTCCCATTTAGTTGAGGCTTGTTTTCATATGGCTCAGGTTTGATCGGCCTGCCACATAATCCAGTTTCAGTGGCCATCTGAGATGAAAATGGGGGATTTCTTCAGGTTTCTGGAGAGGAGTCAGACTTCACTGGCTATCCGCTATCAGGAAATGCTTTGTTGTGGTAATAGCCATTGTTTTGATGTGCGCTGGGGAAAAAAGTCCACTTTCTCCGTAAACAACATCAAAAATATAGAGCATTTATCATTTGTAATTATTTTGTGATGGTCCAGAAGATTCTGTTTTGCGTATCAAGTACTAAATCAAACCAACTTCAAAACCAGACTTCAAAAAGATCAGTTTCAGCCCAGTTTCTAAGGTATGCTCACACAATCAACAACATGGAAAGTTCATTGTCCTGACATCTTAGGAGCCGGTTTGAGTCTCTACCTCTTTTCTGAGGTATCCCTATAGTGTACACCTCTTCAGTACACACCACCATTATTGCCTTAAGATTAAGATCCATGGCTCCTCTTATCCTCTGCACACCTGCGACCGATTTTCAGGCCCCACTCCTCCGCTGCTGGGGAAGAAATGGTGTCACCGTCGACCGCAGAGTAACGTTTATCTGTAATGGAGATATGGGGACTTGAGAGGGCGAAGGGAGGGAGGAAGGATGGAGGAAAGGAGCTGAGAGAAAGTGAAGTGATTGTGTATAAGGAGGCAGAGAGGAGGGCAAGAGGGTAAAGGAGATGGAGAGAGTGTGTAGCTGTGAAGATAACAGTGAAAGAGAGAGTGCCTGAGGATTTTTTTTTTTCCAGAGCTAACTCCCCGGAGAAGTCTGACCTTGAGGTTGTTAATTGGGCTCTCAAAAGTTCCCTCTCTGCTGGTGATTTACCAAGAAAACGTCTGGCTTCTTGATGGCACTCCAGTTCCCCTGTAACCCAGATACAATAGGTTCCCCCACCTCATTGGGGGCGTTTGAAGTACCCCCAATGCCTTGTTCGCAATCATTGTGGAAAACAGAGGAAGAATGTGCCACAGAGATGACCTCAGGGGTTTTGTGTAGCTACATTTCACGGCCCTGTCAGTCGCTCTGGCTCTCATTATTGTATCGAGTAGCTTCCTTCATCGTATTTGTTTACAGCATGCTTACCCCACTAGCGTTCTATGAAATCTCGCACCAAAAATCAATAGGTGTCATGCCGTGATTGACCTATTTTTCTCCAACTCCCAAATGCCGTGAGAAACCGCTTTCTTTATGAAACGTTTATTAAAAGCGCTGTGTCTTGAAATATTGAAGGCAGGGATTGCTCGCTGTGGCAGATTTCTGATTTGTTTACGCCGTGTAGTGATTGTCTCATCCTCCCTCTATTGTACTGAATGCTCAGACATCCCTGCACGTGTCCGACTGGGGTCTTAGCCGGCTGCCCGGCCCGGTCCTTCCAAGGGCTTACGTTTTCTCTATGCAGGAAATGGTCAATTGTAGCAAGAGCTGGCGGGGGCAGACCAGTGGAAACGAATGGCTTGGATTTTGACAAATAGCCTCGTGGAGACTAATTGCTAGCAAGGGAAGTGAAGTATAACCTTAGTTGAAGGGGAAATCAAGAGCGTGCTCTGCTTATTATTGCAAAACCCAAAAACAACGGATCTGAGAGTTCAAATCCTATCCCCCCCCAAGACCGCCAACACAGTCAGCCCTCCCTGTCAAGCGTGAGCCGAGGTTACTCATGTTTCTGAAAATAACTGGACCGCTTGCTGTGCTTTGTTTGATTGTGGCCTGCTATGACTTTGTATTTCTTTGTTTTTTTGGCAATCCAGCGCCGATACAATGAGCACTGTTGTTTTTATTTACTGTAACGAATGACACGCTCTTCCCGTGTAGTTATAAATGAACGCGGGCCACCCAACTTCTGAACCCACTTTGTTTGAAGTCTCTGTACTTATTATTATTATTGATCGTTGTTATTGTTGATCAGTGTGTTTGCAGTGCACAGAGTTCACTGTGCTGAGCCAACCATGTGTTCCACACTCGGGGCTCGGTGCACGAGCCAACTCAGAAATGGAAAGGAGCCAAAGACGGTCCCTTTGGGCCAGAAAGAGGCCCAGAGGGACCGTCAAGTTATCGTTTGTCTGTTTATTAAATGACATGGCTTCATAATCCGCTTCTCCTCTCCCTCCTGGAGTTTTTGTCACGGTCATTTCTCCTCTTTTGGCACACTGGTACAGTTGTTACTCCTTTTACACACGGCGTCCATGTTAGTGGCAAAAGAGGGCGTATGAATTACGACGGAAGAGAAAGGAGGGGAGGGTGGCGTGCATCGGAGCCATGTCGGTTCTCGAAAGAGCGAGTGACAGAGCGAGTGAGAGAGAGACTCAGTATTTGCCAAAGAAAACAATTTTCCCGGTTTGGATGCCAGTTGAGTTCAGAAACCATGTGATTACCATCTGAAAAGACTTTCTCTCTCTCTCTCTCTCTGTCTCTCTCTCTCTCTGTCTCTCTCTCTGTCTCTCTCTGTCTGTCTCGCTCTGTCTGTCTCTCTCTCTGTCATTCACTGTCTCACTCTCCCAGCCTCCATGTGTCCTATTATCTGATTGAACGCTGAGGTGTTTTTCCTTCCCCAAACCACGAGTGTTGAGTGAAATATTCAACTGTATCAGATTGGCAGTAGTAGTATGGGAGTAGCATGCAGCTAAAAATACCAAACAGGAGGATGTTTGTCTTCATATAAAAAGTACATTGCCCAACATGTGTAAAGTTGTTGTTGTGTCACAGACGTGCACAGACACAACTTCATTTCATATCTCTATATAATGCATTACATAAGAGTACGTTTTATTAAAAAATGATACAGATTTAGCCAGCCTGAACTCCTCAGGCAGGTCGTTACAAAGTCTAGAAAACATGACGGTGAAGTCCTGACCGCCTCTTGTTTTTAATGTACCTGCCCAGGCTGCAGTCCAGCTCATATGGGGTGAAAGGTTCGTGGTCCCTAGACGCATTCATGCCCTTTAAAGAGATTCTGAAACTAACAAGCAACCAATGTAAAGATGCTGAAATTGGGATGATATAATCTAGTCTCCAGACAGGGTTCAGTATAAACTATCATTGTTTTAATACAGTCTGATCTGTTCTCTAACCTCCCAATGAAAACTCAGTATGATGGAAAGCATGCAGACATAAATGCATAGGGGCTCCAGTACAGTAGCACCTGCAATACAGTAGACGGTCATGTTTTATAGAGTAGCCTAGATGACAGCTTAGCGAAGGATTTTCTTGGAGTTGTGTTTTATTAACCGGTGGCCTACGCGGCTTACTTAAATATCAAATCAATGCTTTCCTGCTTATGTGCTCTCGCCATCTCCAAAAGCATAGGCCAGTAAGAAGCACTGCGCTGTAGAAATTGGTCCGCTCTGTTTGCCAGCGCTCACTGGGGTTTGCCTTTGTCAAGACTGATTGTACAGAATCTCTTTAATCTCAGGAACAATTGGCGAGTCTCTCTGCGGAGCCCCGTACCCTGATGTAAACCCAGCCTTAGAGTTGGAGCACATGGCAGATTGGAAGCCATCACTCTGTGTGAAGATCCGTGGCACACCAATATCCTACAGGCTCCGCCTCCTGAGAAACCTGACGATGTTGCAGGAGTGGAATTGTAAATTGGCACTTTAATTAAGCATGCTAAATGTCAGTGAGTGTGAGAGTGGTGAATGGTTAACCATGGATTAGTAGACAATCAGTCTAAATCCGCCGTGATCTTTTTGCCAAACCACTGGACCATAGCGAGAGTTTGTACGCAATGTGTGTGTGTGTACTCTCGTGAATGCAATCCCTGATTTGCTTGCTTCTGAGCATGGCGTGTTAATAACAGCGTAGTTATTGAGAGCAAAAACATTCTCATGACAACTCAACATTTCCTTTGTTCAGTGTTCATTGTGTGCAGTTTATACGTGCAGTACATCTAGGCAATGTAACTCCTGTGACAATTACTTTGACGCTAGGAGAGGAATTGACTCATCATGTGCGACATTCATTTTGAAGCCATCAGCAAAAATCTATTTATGTTTATTGATGTCGTAAATAAATATAACACGGCTTCTTAGCAGTTTATGACTGTCAAGGGAGCAGGAATAAATATCTTTGTTTGACAGTACTGTCATCAATCAACATATGAATCAATCTAGAGACTCGCAGAAAATGTCACTAATGTGCTTCTTCGCTGTGGTATAGTCCGTATAGTCATTTTCCTTTCCGTCGTTCTCCGCCTGCCATCTATAATGCATAGCATATAGTCTCAAAGCTAATGTTTATGTGACAGTGGGCTCCGTGGGCCTTCTGCTAAGTTGGACTAATCCATAGTTCCCAGCTTTAATGGACTGATAGGACAGAGTGCAGCAGGGAAAACTCTAATTGATTCTATCGATGTGCATTATGCTCATCCACGGTAAAGGGAGGTGGTACTAATTGACGGCAGTGTCGCATGTTGTGTCCAAACAGACACGCTAACGAGGAGGTGAAATTAGCAGGATCCTCCGCCAACATGGCTTCTCTTAACCAGGAAGTGAGATTTTGACTTGATCTGGGCAGTCAGATGAGCAGGCCATGTGGAATATCTGCTCCTATACTGATCAGGAAATGTATATAAAGGTTCGGCCCCAAAGCAGCAAAGCAGCCATTCACGTTTGCTCTGGCATTATTTTTAATTTTTTTTATGGCTGCTGAGAATTAGGGAATGCTAGTGGTTGTGTCTGGAATATTGCTGCTCCCTCATAATTCAGTCTAGTCCAGTTGTAGCCAAAGTTTTGGTTAGGGGCAAAGGCATCGGGACACAGCGGGCATTAGGGTGACATGCTTCTCAAGTATAAGCTATTACAAACAGAAGTTTCCCCCCCTCCACATCATTTCTAATTATAGCCATCAATTTGAAGGCGTCATTGCCCAGGCCCTTTTGAATTATTGATCTCTGTCAGGCTGACAGGCTCTATTAATTAAAATGGGGATGTACTAATTAAGAACGCGGCGTGAGGGTGTCATAATTGTAGCCCCGTTTTAATTTGGGTGTCGCTCATCAATTTTATCATGGTTTAGCAGAATGGGCACGATGTGATGGAGGGGCGGGCAAAGGCAGGGTGGAGGTGCCCTGGCAAGGCGAGGGGTGTGCACATGTGTGTATACATGTGTGTTTGTGCGTGTGTGCACATGTGTTTTACTCTCCCCTGAAGCTAGATGTCCATCATTTGATATCACCCCAATTTGCCACGTTTCAGATTGTCAGCATCCCCTGACTAAAAGACCAGATGTCATGAAGACTGTGTTCAGGATTTTCATTAGAACATGAATCATTCTCAGCCTTAATCCAAAGAGACAAGTGAATATTTAATGCAAAGAAAGCCCCTCATACAGCACATCAATAGTGAAGCGGTCCCATCCAACAATGGAACCTCTCACCGGCTCCACGGAGCTGCTCGCCACATATCCTTCAACTTGGGGCTTTTTAAATGTACTTTTAATGGGTAGGGAAGTGATGTAAATTTCATACGACAGGTTTTTTTCCCTTCAATAAACTCCCCCATTCTCATAAATACATACATTTCAAAAGGGAAGAGCCATACTGTGATCCCTCTCATTCCCAGAAGAGAGGTGCTGTCTTTTGGACATGGAGTGAGATGTGGAAAAACACTGAGAACTGTGACTGCCAAACAATTTAGTATGGTTCATGCCTCTCATAAATCTGTGTGCACGCCTACGTGTGTGTATACATGTAATCAGGCTTGTACATGTGTATTCTTGATCAAGTCTTTTCATAGTATTGGGGTCTCTCTCTTTCTCTCTCCCCTCTTTTATTTCCTCTCCCTGGGACCCATCTGAGTCAGGTCGGGTCAGATTCGGCACACGGGTATCATTCCTTGTCCAATACACAAATACCCCCATCTTCTCACGTGTCCTCCGAATCCCTCTAGCAACGTTTTGGCCTCAATGGTCTTTCCGTCCTGTCAATAGTATCTACGCTGGTGTAACTATACGACAGGCCAGTCGATGACCATGAAAAGACAACAAGATGCCAATTAGCTGCCAATTAGCACTTTGCAAGGACAGGACACAATGCAACACTGCTAGAGAACTGTCCTTGAGTCCCCAGACCACCCTGAGTGTTGTCAATAGAACATGTGCCAAAGGCAAACAAGGTAGCTTCAATTGTTCTCATGGTCCTAGTCGGGCTGTACAGTGTTTAAAGGTAATCAAGTCACTTTCCACAGTCACAACACTCAAATACACTGTACTCTCATATGATCCAAACTCATAATAAATCAAATACATGACGCCTTAATTCCCAGATGCGGCGTGCATACCTTCTGGACAACAGATGTATAAATGATATTGTACGCCACGGGAGAGAGGCTGTAATGCGTTTAGCACGGTGGCATGTAATTTCACCTCCAAGAGAGCAGAAGCACCATTATTCACACCAGCCGCAAATGATACGAACTTAATGTGATGATAGTGCGACGTGCATTGAAGGACCTTTCAACACCGATTTCCTCGACGGATCGTTTCGCCGAGAGCTGCTCACCGTTCACCGGGGGGAGAAATGAAGCCAAAAATGTTTTGTACAGTGCAAATTTGATGTCAGGAATCACATCAAGGCCACGAGAAGGGTGAAGTAGTTGATTTCAAGCGTGCAGCGTCTCAACAGTTGGCGTACACAGCGTTGTTGAATCCACTGAACCATTTAATAAGCCAGACGTTCAGTCAAAACTATCCCACAGACATCTTCCTCAACAAAAGGGCCTTATGTTGTGAGAAGGAAGCGATAAAGTTAATTGAAAGTTAGCCGTGTGCTCCTCAGTCCAGCACCTACGAGCCATCTGCCGGGGGCTATCTACATCAAATGTTCCCGAATAGAACAACAGTGGAATATCCCTTTACTTCATAATCCAATAAGGGGCCTCCATAGTCTGTGGTGTCTCCAATAAGATCTAAAGCTGCGGGGGAAAGCAGCAGACCAGAACGGTACATCGGAGGCTAGGCGCTTCCAAGAGAACATTTTTAAAAGGTAATCTATCTTGTGTTGGGTTTCCAACTCACGCTCTTGGCCAGATCTACAAGCCTGAGAAAAGAGAAGCAGAGATGGCAGCTGTTTTAAATCCTATCTTCCATTACGTTGATACTGTGAAGACGAGACGTGGGGTTGGCTTTAGTTGTGTGGACTTGTTATTGAATTGAAGCAAAGAGAATTAGACTGAAGCTCGATACTGAACGGTAAGAAGGTTGGGTAATGGTGTCAGCCAGTCAGTCATTTGTCCATCATGAGGGTCAGACAGACACTTGAATTGAAACAGCTTTTAAATTCCACTATAGTGTAAGTCCTCCCTGTCAAGAAAAAAACTGAACAAGTGTTTTTTTTCGGTGCAGTCCCAGAGGGAAACGGTAGCACAAGACACTCAGATAGGACAAAACCAGGCCACCCCGAGGAAAGCTCTGTGAAATGTTGGCTCTGTTTGAGGCTTTCTTCTGGGCTGGCTCTGAATACTTTTTAAATCAACTTGAGCACATTTTTGTGTCGGGCTTCTGCTTCCTCATTTGAGTGTTTTGCGTTAGGCTGCAATTACCAAAGACCAAGGTCATTTAAAGTTGTGAAAACCTCTGCGAGGGAAAGTCCACCAGCAATGGATTCAGTCCATCGCCCATCCAGTCACTCAACCCTATGCCTCTCCCAGCTTCACGTTTGCCATGCCTTGGTCTTATCCTCCTCTTCTTCAAATTAAGGTTCTTTGTAAATAGGGTCTACTGGACGCCATCTATGTTGCATAAAGTGGGTTTAACTGACAGCTCAGAGTGCTGGAGGTGCCGTGACAAAGATGGTACTTTAGTACACATGCTTTGAAACTGCCCGAAAATTCAGGAGTTTTGGTCTGCTATACATATCATTGTGGGAAAAATTGCCGGCCTAGATATCCCTTTTTCTCCCAGTCTGTTTATTTTGGGTGACCCTTCTGCATTAGGTGACTTGACTCCACCACTGGGTGACTTGACTCCACCACTCGCTGACTGGATCCAGACTGCCCTTATGTTAGGACGGAAACTTCTGGTCCGAGAATGGAAAGCCTCCTCTGCACCAGAACCAGCTGTGTGGCACACTTCTCTTGGTCAGCTGGCTGCCCTAGAGCAATTATCATATAGGCTGCTTGATAAGGTGGAGGAGTATCATTTGAAATGGGGGCGGTACCACTCTTATATGTTGAGCGTTTAGTGGCGTTTCCAGCTCACTACAAATAGGAGCAAACTATCATACTGTATAAACTGCTAGTAGCCTAACTGAGGGGGACATTCTTCTGAATACAGGTTGTAATGCTGTAAACTTTCTTGCGTCACTGCTATAATTTCAGGTCTATTATTCTTTTCTTTTTCTTTTATTATTCTTTGTGGTTGTGTCTTTATATATATTTTTTATATTAGTATTTATTATAGTTTCCATTTTATTTTATTGTTATATTGTATGTCAACCTTATACTGTGATTGAAACATTTGCATATGCTTTGTTTGGTGTTTTGTTGTGAAATCAATAAAATACTAATCATAAAAAAAAAAATTAAGGTTCTTTGTGGCTTCAATTTCCATCAACTACCATTGTGAACATGAAATACTTAAACCCCCAGCTGTTTCATAAACGTACCCAATCATAATTGGCCCTTGCAGCACACCACCTAACCTTTTAAATAAGATAAAGTCTCAATTGTCGTATCTCTACTCTGTAGGGGATATGTGTAATACTCTCTCTCACACACACACACACACACACACACACACACACACACACACACACACACACACACACACAGAGAGAGAGAGAGACGTTCACTCTGTCGCTGTGTCTCTCCAACCTTCCTTTGTTCTTCAAAGACATTTGTCATTAGCCTCACTAGCTTCACCTGCAGCAGGCTGGCTATGGCAGGGTTAAACACACACACACACACACACACACACACACACACACACACACACACACACACACACACACACACACACGACCCCCTGGAGGTCCCGGGTAGTTTTTCACTGAGCTGCTTATATTCATGTTGTCTCTTCTCACTGTACAGAGTGCAGCTTGCAAGGGGGGGAATAGACAACACTGGTACTCTTTGCTTGGGGGGGGGGGGTGTGTGTGTGTGTGTGTGTGTGTGTGTGTGTGTGTGTGTGTGTGTGTGTATAGGGTGGTGTTGAAATTTAGAAGACAGCTGGTACAGTTGCCCCCTCAACCCCCATTGGAGAAGTTCTCAACAAGCATGGACACACACACACACACACACACACACACACACACACACACACACACACACACACACACCCTCAGAGAACCGTTAGTATCAATAAGCCTGCAGTCTGCCCTAACTACAGATCCCCCCCCGCCCCTCCTCTCTCTCTCCATGTAAACAATGGGAGCCAGTGGCTTCGGTCACGTGAGCTACCAGCATCTGCAGGCCAGGTTGTTGTTGTTTTGATTGCAGTTCCACATGCTTAACTCTCAGTGGAGAGGGACTGTGTGTGTGTGTGTGTGTGTGTGTGTGTGTGTGTGTGTGTGTGTGTGTGTGTGTATTTGGCGTGTGTGTGGGTGCACTCATTTGGGGGGTTTGGGTCGGGTGGGACTCCAATGTTCTGCCAAACTCTAGCGGGCTGCAGAACTCTGTGTGTATTTGCGTGTGTGTGTATTTGCATGTGTGTGTATTTGCGTGTGTGTGTGTGCGTGTGTGTGTGTGTGTGTGCGTGCACGCACATGGATTATGATAGCTCTGGCAGCATTACCTCACTGAAAGCTGAAAATGGATGTGTTTACCAGGGGCTTCTCTCTCTCTCTCCCCCTCCCTCCCTCTCTCTTGTTCTCTCGCTCTCTGTTGCTCTCTCTCTCCCCCTCTCAAAGATTCCTCTCTTATTTTCTCTCTTGAAGGCATTGAGGCTTACAGTCTTGATGGAGGGAATAACAACCCTATCAGATGCGTGCACACACACACACACACACACACACACACAATCATTTCAAGGACTTTAGGCATGCACACATTAACACACACATGCAGGTCTGAAATAAACACCCACCAAGTGCCAAATGCCGGTGAAATTGTCTTGAACCCTTGAACGTCTTGGTTGTATACAGTCTTTGCCTAATCTCAAACTCTGTCCCTGCTGCTCTCCGTCCAAGAGTCTGTCAAATCAAAGTACAACATTACAGCTGTATCAAACAGGCTCCTGATTGGCTGCCTGTTGCGTTGCTCTGTGCAAAAAGCGTCTAAACGTCATTTTCGTTTCTCTGCTGCCAGGATGGTTAAGTAGCCTCAGTTCACCATCCATCATAACGTCAGTTGGAACTACAAGTTATTCCCATGTGGCAAGTCCCTTCATGATGAATTACACACTTGATCCATTGTATAAGAGAGAGAGCAGGTTGGGTTTTTTTCCGAATTGAACCGTCAAATCTACCCTTGTCTCTTTATTGGATGTTTCACTCAGATCCTAACTATACACAACACAGCACTGAAAACTGGCAAGGTGACACATTTCTATGAAACATGCTGTTGATCATTTTTCTTTTTTTAGTTTACCAGCCAGGTGAGACAAAAATGTATTTCAGACACTGCACACACACACACACACACACCACGTTACATTCCTACACCCCGTCGTATAACATTCATAATGCATGACCTCCCATTGACATCTATGTAAACACTGGCGCTTCCTTCAGCTGCTCCGCTGCGGTTCTTTGTCGGAGGGTTATGGTGGTGATAAAAACCTACTCATTGAGCCAATTCAGTCCATCTCTCCCTCTCACACACACACCGCTAACTACTTACTTCCGTCTGTGTTCCCATGTCTATTATTTATTGGCTTGTTCCGATGCTAGGCAAAGTGAAACCAACACATCTGTCTTTTTTTTTTTGTCTTTTTTTTTGAAGCCACGTACACATCACAACAGGATTAGGATTTGGGTTGGAAAGACGTGGGAAGATGGTTCTTTCTTCCCAGTGTAGCTGAACTGGGAGAGAGCGCCTTTGACGAGGTTTGTAGTTCGAGTCCCACTTGTCCCCATAGTGACGGAGAGGCAGGTTGGGTGGTCAGTGCTGTGCTCTGTTGCATTACAGGGTTGGGTCAGTGTCTTGCGGCGGTAAGGGGCCGTGTCTTGGTGGTTAGAAAAACAAGCGCTGGGTCCTTCACTGAAACAAAGGAAGAGCAGATAACCTCCTCCTCTTCCTCTCTCTCTGTTGCTCTCTCTCCCCTTTTGTCTCCCTTCCTCCCACTCTCTCTCTCTTTCTCGCTCACTCTTCATTTCTCCCTCACTTTCCCTTTACCCTCATTCTTTCCATCTCTCTCTGATTTTTCCCTCTCCCTTTCCCCAGATGTCTGGATGAGCCCTTCTCTATCGCTCTCCAACTTCTTCTCCTTCCTCTCCCTTTCCCTTGCTCCCTCCTTCCTGCTTTTTGCCTCCACTCTCTCGCTCTGTGCTATCTTGTTTTCTCCATCTCTGCTTTCCCGCTCATTTCCCCCCTCCGCACTCTAGCCCTCCCTCTCTTCCTTTGTCTCCTCTCTCTTTGCCTGCCTGCCTGCGTGTGTGTGTGTGTGTGTGTGTGTGTGTGTGTGTGTTTTTCTTCTTACTGACTGACAGAAAGATGTTAGCCCATTGCTGAGTGTGTTCTGGTGTTGTTGGATTGGGAGCGAGGCGTACTAACACTAGTATATGAAGTCAGCAGGGGGAACTCCCCTCAGGCTGGCACGATACAACCTGAATGTTTGACTAGTTTGCAATTGTGTTGAATTTCGGCATCAAAGCAAAATTGAAAATATGACTCACACACGCTCTGAATGCTTCTCGCAACATCTCTTCGCAACTTAACTGTTGCACTTTGAGGTTGCTGAGGTTGGTCTTTAATGGAGTTAACAGTGCAAGACTTCCCTTTCATTTAGATCAGAGTGTCTGCAGGTCCTGGAAAAATCACATTATCTAAAATCAAAGCATTAAAATGTTAAAGACAGTGTTTTGATTCTTAAATTGAGTTTTCAAGGTCGTAAAAATATTGCAGTTCCTTCCTTTGTTGATTTTCTGGTGAGAAATCATCAATATAAGTCATGCAGAGTCATATTCTCATAGGTCCACAGTTTTTTCTCATTTTCATTATTTTTTCAGTTGTGAAATTGGTTGTATATTTCATTCTAACTGGCATTAAACTGCTATTAATTACCTTGATGGAACTTTCAGACACCCTGTAGATGGTTTGAGTCGGTTCCTCTATTTCAAAGCACAAAGACTTGCTGCACAAATCAAATCAAGTTTATCTGTATAGCCCTTAATCACGGTTACGGTCTCACAGCGCTTCACAACGCCCACATTATGAAAACAATAAATGACGGCACAACACCCCCAAGCTTGGACCCTCGCAGTTATTATTAATATTATTATTTATGTAGCCTAGTGACTGTATGTCTGAGCTGATAAAGGAGGATATTGTGAAGCTGTCTTAGAGATCGAGCCTGGTTAACCCTTTCATTAACAAAACCCGTTCACTTAAGGAGTCTTATTTACAGGAATGGCACGGAGTAGCTGCAGGAGAGGGTTGGGTGCATGCTGGGAGAATGAACCCTAACCCCCCACCCACACACACACACACACATCATGACATATATACATGCATTCACATAGAAACAAACATGCAGTATGCAGTTATACGTCTTCATAAAAACACACAAAACACACCCACACACAATCATGTATGTAAATATGCCAATCATTTGCCGTTAACCCCTCGCGAAGCGTTAACCATTAATGACGGATGCACAATCACACATTTCCAAGTGATTGCAATATCGCAGACGGGCAGCAAATTACAAGATATCCTCCCCCCCCTGCTTATTTACAGCCTGAATTTGTTTTTGTTTACCTTTTTTGTCGAGGCAGATGTCGGTAAGGAAAGGCGTGCAGCGCTAAATGCTAAGCGACAATTGGCTGAATCTGTCCATCAATGCACCGCCTCGCCTGCGGCATCCTCGAAGAGTTAGCGCTTGAAGACGTGAGCGGCGTACCGACGCGCGGGGCAGGTGGCGGGAGAGCGCGAACCCAGGAGAAATTTACGTAGCTTCGGGGCGTAACTTTGGAAATGCAGACAAATAATCCTCGTTCACGGCCGACGTTTCAGGCTACGCTTTGACACGGAGGAATGGCCGCGTCCTACACAGTAAAGAATAATCCATACCGCGCTGATTTACGTGAACACACAACAAAGTATTTGTTTGTGGGACTTATTGATTGTTATGACTGCTGCTGTTTTCGCCTCTACTTCTTCTTTTGTGTTAGTGTTTTATTCAAAGTGTGTCATATTGTTTGCAGGACAGGTAATCAATGTTTCCCTCTTTCTCCAGCCTCCCGATAGTGTTTGGTATTTCTTTAGAAATGTATGGATATATCAGTATAGATCCACAGGAGTCTTTGTGCCGACTTGTTGACACGGTGAAGGATGAAGAGGGGAGGAGAAGGCTCTCTCTTTCTCTCTCCCCCACACTCTTCATGCTTGGTGTGTCACATCTTTGTACCACACAGCAGTAAATTAATCAGAGATGATGCTCGCCTGATGGAGACCTCCCCCAATACACACATGCTCCGGCTCTCTCTCTCTCTCTCTCTCTCTCTCTCGCCTTCTGTCTCTTTGTCATGTTTTCTCTCAAAAGCCATCTCAAGTCGGTGCCAGTATAAGGGTCAGAGAAACAAGCTTGTGACCGTAACGTTGCTGTTTTGGATCCCTGACCAGTTGGGAAAGGGAAAGTGAATGAGTAATTCTCTCCCGACTCCCGTCCAGGTGCCGTTGAGCAACTCCTCCAGAAGTGTGCTGCTCACTGGCCAACATTTTGAACACTGTGGTTGCACTGGGCAGCTCCGAGGTGTGAATGTGTTTAACTGAATGTGAAGCCGGGCATTTCTGAACAAAGTACACACACGCACCCTCAGTCAAGCTTCCCTGGGCAAATAAAGGTTAATAAAAAAACTGCATGAACAGCCAATAAACTCAGATGGAAGAGCAAGTGATCAACTGGGATGGAAGCGCAAGTAAACAGAGAGAAAGAGAGAGGGAGAGAGGGAGAGAGAGTTCCGAGGGAGGGGGAGGGCCGTAAGTGAAAGGCCTTTAGGTAAATGTTGAAGTGGCAGGCAGATCCTTTGTCCTGC
>JAXDDX010000006.1:4175000-4185000 GCA_034670405.1 Hoplostethus atlanticus | reverse complement strand
TTCTGGGAGGGGGAACTGGGGGAGAAGAGAGAGACGGAGAGGGAGAGAACAAAAACATCCTTATGCTCATATCAACTAATTATCTGCTAAATGCCAATGATTATCCACGGCTAATCATAAGACCTCAGCAGTAATATTGTTGAGTCTTAATGACTCACTCATCTGTCCTGAACTAGACCCGACTCAGTAAGGCATTGTCTGCACAGTACATCCAGTACAGGGTTTTACTTGTACATTTTGGACTTTAACTTGAGGAAAAAAGACCCACAACATGTTGGGTATTTCACAGTCTCCATTACTTTGTCAGAAACAAACACTATGATGGGCCGCATGAGAGTTGATTCTTGAAAATCTACCAATCTGTTTCATAATGTCTACAGAATAGTCTGGGTTTTGTTTTGTTTTTTGACTGATGATCTTTGATCTCCTGATCTATTATATACTTACATCATGACTAAATAACAGAAATGAAAAGCAACAAAAAAATAAATCTCATTTTATTTCATACATGAGGTTTATATCAAATATTTGGATGGTTTGATGCTCGTGGGTGTTACAGCCCCACTCTGGCTCACTCACAACTGTAGTGTCTTCATGAGAAGGTTAAATGGAAAATCTCTCCTAAAACAAAACCACATATGTTTGACAATTCAGTCCAGGCGTTTGAACATGATCAAGTTTCTCCTCAACCTAGAAACAAGGCAGCTGAGACTCGAAGAATTCATAAAGTCATTATCAGATTGATTCTCCGTGGAGCGGGGAGATCTGTTTTTTGGTTCAGTTGCACTCCTGGTTTCAATCCCAGAATCAACCTCAGTACCTGTTGCAAATTAAACCTGTCTCCTATTTGGATGTTTTCCATATTGAGTGTCAACAATGGTGCTGTAGTTTCTGTGTTTGTTTGATTGATGAGTATGACATTTCTCTGGGAATGGGGGTCATTTATCTACCATCCATTCTACAGTTCATTGCGAAGCTCGAGTTACGGTGAATCAGATGGGGGGGGGTTTGGCGCTGCTCCTCTAAGAGCAGAAGCAGAGGCTGTGTGAAGGGATATGCCCACAGCTCCTATTTCAAGGAGCTGGCTGCCGGGCCAGGGCATATGTTGTTATGGCTGGGGAGACGACTTGGCCCTTGGGGTGGAGCTTTGATTATAGGTCCGGGTGTGTGGCTTTCAGAGCAGATGACGGGGCTCAGTAACATTCAGGCACCCTCGTGTGGAGCAATGACACCAGAGTTGGTGTCGAATGTGTTGTCATGTTACAGACATTCTGACTTCGATACTAATGGCATCTTGAATATCTCAATTTTATTTTGAAATTTATGCCACGCCTAGAGTTGATAGACGACTCACTAAAAACGACGTACTATATGACATGAAACAGAGAATGATCACTCAAACTTCCACCTACTAATGTACCATGTTTCTTTGCAGTGCTAGTGTACCCCACTGCCATAACAATACCGGTCTGTGCTGGTTTCCTCAGACTATAAAAGATGATGGATTATCACAGCCAACAGTTTAGACAAACGCTACATTATTTATATGGGAGATCCCCTCCTTGCTCAGTAACACTTTGACTTCTCCAAACGTGGCTATAAAATCCACCCGTCTTATTCGTCGTGCGCTCGGCATCGCACCTCTGCAAACGTTGGACTGCAGCTGCCCTCAGCACCGATCCAAACCTCAACGTACGCCCACGTGTTTCTAAAAGGTATAGGGCCCGCGCATGTACACGCACACGTGCGCTTCACTATTTATGTTGCAGAGACTAGAAGCACCGCGAGGGGAACAGCCAATAAAACCGCACAGGAAATTGAATAGGCAATATGCCGGCGTGATAAACCTCTACAGCTGCTCATGTGAGATATCTCTCATGAAAACTGTATTTGTCGGATCTGTGTTGTCCAACAAAGGAGCGCTATCTGCAGCATCTCTAGAGCCTGCAGGATGCATACAAGCATGTAAAAGAAAACTCCCATGTGTGTACCTTCACATACATCTGTCAATCAAAAGCGGTGCCCTTCATGCACGTTAGCCCCATGTCGTATGCATATTCCTTTTGTGGGTTTGCGTGTGTGTGAGTGTGTGTGTGTGTGTGTGTGTGTGTGTGTGAGTGAGCTATCAGATAAGCGCCGGGTAGAGGAGGAGCATTCTGATTTATAGGAGCTTATTGAGGAGGAAATAGGCGTCATAGCCCAGTGGCTGTAATAAATGAGTAGACCTCCCTGCACCACTCAGCATCAAAGAGACAGGCCAATCCAAATATTCACACACACTCTCTCACACACACACACACACACACACACACACACACTCACTTTGCACCCAGTTGAAATCATAAGAACAGTCTCAGGAGCTCAGAGTGCAGGGCAGGGGAGAGAGAGAGAGAGAGAGAGAGAGTCCAGTAGGGGTGAAGGGAGGAAAAGGAGAGAGAGGAAGGAGTGGAGACAGAGGAGTGTAGGAGTGAGAGGCGTGCTAGGCAGGGCTGGCCTGTGTTGAGGGGGAATTCCTGTAGTCCAGCACAGCGTTCAGCTGGCTTATTAGTTTGACAAATGGTCTTTGGGTGACATAGAAACCAAATCTGCCAGGGGGGGGTGGGTGTGTGTGTGTATGTGTGTATGTGTGTGTGTGTGCGTGCGTGCATGAAGACTGACCTTGGTCCACTTTGTTTGAATGAGTTTGGAAAAGGCTACAGGGTTGTTAAAAACATTATGGATTTGGATTGCACTGGACTTGCATGTCAAACATCCACTGTGTTATACCTTAATCCATCCAGAAGGTGACCTGGGATCAGTTTGGTTTCCGTCATTAGCTTTTGGTGGAAGGATGTTTAGCTGTCTGTCTGGCCAAATGCTGTTCTGTGATGAGTAGATAGAAAGAAGTCTGCTTCAAAGGAGAGATGTGTAAGGCAGTTCAGCTCCATGCACAAATCCTCCAGTTGTTAGATTTAGATACATTACCTCTTTGGGGGCAGTAACCTAAAGAATAAAGGAGAGGGCTTGTGACCTGAACGTCGCTAGTTTGAATCCCGGGAACCTGAAAATCTGAGCAGGGGAAGGGAATGAGTAACACTCTCTCTCCTTCCTCACCTACTGCTGAGGTGCCCTGTAGCAAGGTAGTTAACCCCCAACCGCTCCAGTGGAGCTGCCTAGTGGCAGTTGTGGTTGCACCGGTTTTTCTCACAGGATGTTGCTAGGAGGAAAAAAAAGCAAGTGTGCAACCTTCCCCAGATGAATGAAGGTTGAAAAAGATCAGTTTTATGGCCTAGTATATTGGAAAGCAACAGGAAAATGGAGAAGGATTTAGTGTGTTTTGTAACTGTAACTGAGACTCAAACTCACAATGCTGCATTTACCGTGGGTTACAGGGCAGCGCAGTAAAATACACATTTCTCAAAGAATTCAGTGTCTGAAAGAAAGAAAGAAAGAAAGAAAGAAAGAAGTCTCAAATTGTATTTCTGTCCTGAAAATCTAAACTTGAACTTGATCTGATGAAGAAAGAAAAGGCCCAACATATGTAGGAGCCCATCTACCTGTCAAGCTAACATCTCTGTGGTAACCTGAACCACTGTTATTGTCTCCCTCCCTGCCCAATGTTTTGGTTGAAACTGGACACAGCCCACCCCCAGAATGGCGAGGTGGCCTCGGATACACACACACACACACACACACACACACACACACTCTCACGCACTTACATACACATGCACACACACTTTTCAGTCCCCCCTGCCTGTTCCCAGTCCCCTTTGTTTTGTTGGGTTTATTTGTTCAATAAAAAAGTTGGCACATCTGTCCAGGGAAGTGCAACAGATGTCAGCACACCACACACACACACACACACACACACACACTACACACACATACAGCAGGCCCTTGGCAGCCAGCCATTTCTCCCATTAAACTTATCGGAGCCCCTGATGAGGGAGGGAGTTGTTGTTGTACTTGTGTTTCCACGCCCTCAGAGGGAGAGCTCCAGCTTAACCCCCGGTCCTGATTTTAACCCTGTAATCTGTCATTTCTATTGTGTTCAACATGTGGCCCTGGTTTTCTCAGCAGGTTAGCACCAAGCCCCTACGTGTGTCTTTTACCTCTTTTTAGAGAGCTGTAGGGGGGGGGGGGGGTCAGCATCAGCACATAGTGTCTGGCTTTTGCTTTGCTCACACAGGAGAGAGAAGGAGCTGGATTAGAAAACTCAGAGGGGTCGTCGGGGGGCGGTTGTTTTCGGGAATTTGTAGAAGGCTGTGTGTGTGCGCGGTAAGACAGGCCAATCAGCATGAGTGGAACAAAGGGCTGAAACCATTTTTCCCCCCTACTTCCTCAGCACTTCCTATGTTTTTAACTGCTTCCAGGCCCCACGTCCGACAGCTTAAGCTTCCAGGTCTAACCGTGCTAACTGCGGAGGCGCTGGGTCAAAGCTAGCCCTGTCTACATCTGGTATTAACGTGCATCTTGGGGATTCAGGGTTAGCAAGCAAATTTGTAAATAGAATATAAAAGTAGAAAAGTAGTTTCTGTTGATGTTTGGGCATTGGTGTACATAGGATCACAGTGTAAGGAGTAGTAGTACTTCAAGGACCACATAGCGGCTTGGATAATGATTCATTTCAGGGATGATACTTGATAAGTAAACAAGCTCTTTGTTTATTTCCCTCTGGCTTTCTTTTGATTATCAGGCTATATGCCGATGATAACGCCCCGTTCAGCGCGCCTCTGGGGTCAGTGGTGGAAAGATTTTTTTTTACTGCAAGTTAGCAAAGCCAGAACATTAAAACACACACGCCAACATATGAAACTCATTTGTCAGAATTCACTTACCAGTCCATTAACCGGCCTACTTAGTCTCCTGTGTCACATGTATCATGTACAGTTTAACATGTCACACTCTCGGCCTGTGTTAATTACCTCGCCGTAATAAGCACTTGCACCAAAACGAAGCTTGATAAGACCACTAATGACAAATGCGGTTTGGGAAATGTCTCTCTCTCTCTTCTGTCGCCTTCTCCCTCCCATACATCACATCTTAATTATTACTTCTCTAATGTGTTTTGCTCAGATTTACTCTTTCATATTTCAAAGATAGACAAAAGCAACCCCGCAATTATCATCTGTCACCGTTGTCATGGCAATAACATCTCCAGTCACGTGACGGCCTCCCAAGGTGACCAGGAAGTGGGGTTTACGGCAACATGGGGTGGGGGGTGATGGGTAAATGTGACAGTTGTGTGCGCGGCTCCGCCTTGTGATTTATGTGGAAGCTGTAATGACATCATATTCAACGGTGGAAAGGGTAATAAATTAGACACTAGCTAATGGAGGTTGAGGAACTTTCTTTGTTAGCCTGCTGCTCGCTCTCTCTCTCGCTCTCTCGCTCTCTCGCTCGCGCTCTCTCTCGCTCTCTCGCTTCTCTTCTATTCTCTTCTCAGGAATTCCCCTCGTCGTCAGTCCCAAATGCCAATCTGTCCACTAGCAAAGTAGGAGCGGGGTTTCACTTCTATTTTTGTGCTTCCTTCTCTACCCTCATTACCTTGTTGTAGGATGGGTTTAGTTAAAGACTTCAAGCCGCTTCACATTTTCTGCATTTTGTGATGTTGCAGTCTAAATTCAAAATAGATCAAATTTAGATTTAGATTTGAATTGAGATGTGTGCATCCAGACCTGCCACCTAAACACAGGATGTATCCCTGCCTTGATCCGTTGAGAACAGTTGAATTGAAACAGCAACTGTAACCATAGCCACTGGGTATTAATTAGGGATGTGCAAAAGTCTCGGTGGGGGGTCTGAACAACAAATCCACTAGTCGGTGTATGCAATATGCCAAAATTCAACATAAGTTTATTTGGTAAAATACTTAAAATAACCATAAAAACAAGCATTAACTCAACCTCAGCCGCTACCACTACCACTGGGCCTTTAGCGCTATACCTGAAGGTGATAATCATTATAGAATTATAGTCAAGACTTGAGTGCATACCAGCAAACAAGCATGGAGCCGTTGTCTGACGTAAGACACATTTCCCAAATCAAATTCAGTCAAAAAAATTAAAAAGGACTAGTCGACTGTTTTAGTACATCCCTAGTATTAAGTGCAGATACACACATCAATTCTGACTATCTCAAGGATCTTGCATACTTGCACTATCCCTCTAAGTGGGTATTTTTATTGGATTTGTCTGGGATTTGAAAAGTAAAAGACATAGCGGTAATAACAACAACTTGTTGCCTGTGTGTTATTCCAATTAAAATGCAGTATAACGTAGTTTTGATCTCAGAGGGTGTAAAACTTGGCAATGGCTGGTCCAGTGTTCTCAAGGCAGCAGAGATTCATCATTCTAATAGACTTGACTTTGATCATTTGGCTTCCACACCATCAAAGTGTTTGCTCAGAGTCACACACACACACACACACACACACACACACACACACAGCTTGTTATGATACTAGTGAGCATGTACCATAGGTATACTGTCAGTAATAAAGCCATCGACATCTCTTTGATCACAGCCCTGCCCAGTGATGAAGCCGACATGTAGAGACGGGGATTGGCTGTCTCTGGGGAATACACGGGAGAGGATTAAGACGCCTGTCTTCCAGTGCACGTTCATTTTGTGCCAATTAGAAGAGACAAATAGGGATGTTGGGTGTTGTTACAGACTCGTCATATGGCTGCTGTGAATGCAGCAGTGAGTGGATCTGCTTCATGGATGCTCAGGATACAAGACCCACAACAGACTAGTTTAGCATGGCTCTCAGACGTGTCAGACACATTGTTTAATCCGCACAAGGTAGATTGAACGGAGCGGCGTGAACGGCAGCTGATGTGGCGTTCGTTGCAGCAGTAGCCAAATCTTGAGACCAGGAAGGTCTCTGGCCTGTCTGGAAAAATCCAGTCTTCTATTGTGTCTGGAAAAATGTGGTGAGGGGAAGTGACACGTTCTCCACTACAAATAAAACTACTCAATAATTCAATATTATCATTTGTGGTCTTTCAGTAGATTTGTATCGTTATGAAATAATGATATCAAGTTACCGTGATACGTAATTCTGTTGTCTAACTAAAAAGCAAATACTAATTCAAATCTAACAAAATGAGATCTGAAACAAATTAGATAATTGTATTTGAAAATGACAGTTTTTGTGTACTATTTGGTTATGGAACATGATTTTATATAAGTTAGCTGATTTCATTATATATTGATATTGAAATAATTTCTTCTTTCATTATTGTATTATGGTATATTGCCCAACCCTGCTGGTGAATGTGTGTGATGTAACCCTCCCTCACCCTGCTGCGACTAACCTGCTTAAATCCACATTAAAAAAAAAAAAAAAAAAAAAAGCATAAACCTTCTGATTGCTTGTCAGTTGAATTTTCCTTTGAAGACGGGAATTAGTGTCCAGCACAATGTGTAATATTGTAATGATAGTGATAGTGGATCATGCCTAGTGACGCTCTCTCTCTTTCCATTGTGTCTTCACAGACGGTCTGAAGAGGAAGTGGACATGGACAAGGTGACTGCTGCCATGGTGCTGACCAGTCTGTCCACCAGCCCGTTGGTCAGGAGCCCACCTGTCAAAGTCAGCGGTGAGTCCCTCCACCCGGTGGGCTGTGGTGTAGGTTGTTACATCATCCCCTGTGTCCTATCTGCCCCGTCTCTCTCTCCACTGTGTCTAACAAAGCAGAAACAACACTTAAAGGACTACTAGCTCAGTCTAGCCGTTTGAATGTTCTGCTCTACATGGATTCATGTGGATATTACAGTTTTTAATTCCCTCACGGCTGTTATCTGGTGAATGCATGTGCAAGCTTACGTTGATAAATTACCACCACCTGCCGTGCTTTAGGGCTCCCTCGTCAACGGGCAGAGTTCTGCGAATCCACAGGAGAGGCACAATGGATCTGGATCTCTGCCACTCGGCTCAATGGGCGGAAATCCAAAGTGCTCTCGTCGACGCAATCGCATGCAACCGCTTAGAAACTCTGCGCAACCAACCGAGCGATCCTTCAACCGAGTAGACATGCGGCCAGCCTTCCAACCACCACACATATGTTTCATAGTCACACACACACACACACACACACACACACATATATGCAGTGAGATGTTAAATGTTCACACTCACACCATGCGTTCATTCACACATGGACAAATTGGGTTTCCTATACTGCACCGCGATTTTATCTTCATATACTCATACAAATATCACGCACATGTACACGTGTTAGAGGCCGTTCGTGCAGTCACATCAGTACACACACACACACACGGGTTCTCATGCATAGTGTATTCTTAGAGAGTCTTCCCGAGGCCGAGCACCATGGTGCATCGTTATTTTTATTTTTTTGTCGTGCAAGGGGCGTTTGTTCAGCGATCTAAAAGCACTCGGGGTCTCGTGACGAAAATGCGCAGCTTCATATCATATCATATATCAACCATGTCATTAAAGAAGCATGTGTCTGAGAGTCTCACCGACGAGCAGCCTGACTACACTCTGTCTGTTTTTATCACTCACAGCACACACTGTACACGCACACTGTCTTTTTTTCTCGCTCGCTCATTTCACACACATGACCAGGCACCACACACACACACAAGCACTCTCTCTCCCACACTTCCACATGTAATCCAAACCCCCCCCCCCCCAAGTCTTTACCTTCAGAAGCTGAGGTGCCTTGTGTTGCTGATATTCAAAAGAATCCTTCCTTTGATCTGTTAAAAAAAACAAGACCTTGAAACTTCTCAGAAACACAAAATAGAAGTTATCTTTTTTCCTTGTGTCACTGTCAACAGTGCTGCCGGGGAGCTTCTTTGTGTGAAGTGCAAATAAAGCTGAACTCAATTTGCTCTTCCATCAGCAGCTGATATTTAACTCTCTTCTCTCTGTCCTCTCTCTCTCTCTCTCCCTACTTTTCTCTCCCCCTTCTCCTCCCCCTCCTTACCTTCTCTCAATCTCTTTCTCCGTTCCCCTCCACCCTCACCCCCTTTCCCTTCCTTCTCCCCAGACGGTCTGAGTGGTTCGTGGAAGGACAACGGCTCAGTCGGCCCCTTCACCCCCTCTAGCTACAGCTCCTCGGGGGGCTACTGGAGCTGGTCTGCTCCCAGTGACCAGTCCAACCCTTCCACCCCGTCCCCACCACTCTCCGCCGACAGCTTCAAGCCCTTTCGCGTGCCCAGCCTGGGCGGCGTGGGGCCGGGTCCCGCGGGGCCTGAAGACCCCAGCCTGGACGAGCAGGACGGCAGCAGCCTGCTCTTTGATGAGCCCATCCCTCGCAAGCGCAAGGTGAACACTGGGGACGACCTCTCACTCGGCTAGAAGGAGAGGCTAATTCTGCTGTTTGCACTGGGAAAACCTTTGTTTCTAAAATGAAACCTGGATGGATTAGTACTTGAATGCATTCCCAGTAATTGAAAGAGGAGCACAAAGAGCACTTGGTTTATTTTTTATTTTTATTTTTTACTTCAAGTAATATTACATTTGAGACTGTTTGAGCTGCTTTCAATTAGAATCAAGCAAACACCAAATAGTTCAGCTATTTGAAACCATTTCAAATATATTTCACACAGGCCTCATTTTCAATTGTGAAAATCAGATGGTCCAGTCACAACCCTCATGCTAACTGTTAAGAAATAACAGTTGTTTATGTGGCCATGGAAGGGTTAGGGACATGCACAGCAATACCAGAGATTTGTTCAGTCTTATCTATCTATCTTCTAGCACCATGTAGAGTCTCTGTCAGAGTGTTTGAAGAGACTGCCAGCAATTCTCCTGATGAGACCGATCTCTCAACAGGAGAAGGGTCAGGATGTGTTTGAGGTGCATGCAGCAGCTCCTCACTGGGACGTTAGCCACCGGGGCTCCAGATGTGTAGACTCTCTGAGTGATGGGCGGAGTTGGAAATGGGACAGGGTCAGGAAGGAACACACAACCCCTTTTCTCCTGTGATAGTTTTGTCTGTGGTACCCAGATGCTGCAGGGCCATGCGTCCACACACAC